>JAODAL010052547.1:0-25896 GCA_025379985.1 Phyllomedusa bahiana
AATCCAAGTTACGACCCCCACTTTTGTAATAGAACTTAAACTATGGGGGCTTTGGAAAAAACCATGAACTTCCAGAGGCAGCTGAAAAGGTTTAGGTCTGCAAGAGACAAAGACATGAGCATCGGGAAAAGGATGGGCATTCTTCATTTTTTGGGGGAAAAGGGTCTTCAAACTCTTCCATGTCAAGAAAACAACTTTTGTGAGTTTGGGAAAACCGGGTTTCTAAAATTTGGCCCCAAGATCAAAATGTTTGGGGGTTTAACCCTGCCCAGCCCCCTACCCCATAAAGCCCCCCCCCAAATATCCACAGGTGCAGTTATAAGTGCTACACCCTTGGTTTTGGGCAATCTCGTGGACCTGGATCAGGTTACCCCCTCCAGTTATGGTCCTATATAAATGGCCTTTAGGTCCCCTTCCCAATTTCCCCTCAACCCCTTATATAGGACTTTGTGCCCATTAAAATAAAACCCGGGCACGAGGGGGGGTGGGGGACAGGCCCTGGGGGGCCTTTCTTTTTTGTCATTTTTTACACACTGTCAGGAGCCCCCACCCACTTCCCCTCCCCCCATGGTGGTGTTTGCTTCTTTTTCCCTCTCTTCATGGCGGTTTCTGATGTTTCTGCCGCTGATTTGTCCCTTCCTTCCACCCCAAAAACCTGGTTTATCGCTTGTGATTTACAAAAAAAAATAAAAAAAAAAAACTGCCTCTGTTAATTGTCCAGTTCATGGGGGGAAAGGAATTGGGGGTTACATTTGTCAAAACCTCCCTAAAGGGTGATAAACCACTGTAGATTTTTTAAAAACAGTAGCAAAACATAGAAAAATCGGAAAAAACCGTTGTCCACCGACAGTTTCCCCCCCACCGGGTTTTGGGTGAGAAACGCCCTGTCGAAAATGAGAAAAAAAACCCCCCAAGGGATTAAAAAGGGACCAGGAGTAAACATCCTCCATAGATCCCCCCAAGTTTCCCCCCACCGGGTTTTTGTGGGGAAAATTTTTGCTGAGAAGGTGATAAGACTCCCAAAATGATAGTGCCCATTGGTACGGGCCCCCCAAACAGCTTCCCCCCCCCAGGTCTTTTTGAGGAAAAATCTGCCAAAAAAGGGGGATGGCCCAATGTGTACAGACCCCGCCCCGGCCCTCCCACAGTTTACCCCCACCAGGTTTTAACGGGAACATCTGCAGAGAAGAGAGATAAAAAACCCATGTTTAAACACGCCCAATGGGTACAGCCCCCAAACGGGATTCACACGGGCTTCCCCCACCAGGTTTTTGGGGGAAACCCTTGTGAGAAAAAGGTAAGACCGCCTTTGATGACAGGGGACCATGTGTACAGCCCTTCCACAGACTTCCCACACTTTCCCCTTATCAGGTCTTGGGCATCTGTTGAGAAAAAAGGTAAAACCCCCATGATGATGGGGGAACAATATATACGCCCCCCACGGGACCTCCCACAGCTTCCTCAACCGATCTAGTAAGGAACATTTTCCAGAAGGAGAAAAGGGACCCCCCCGGTGGTACGGCCATGGGGGTTACGGGGCACCCACAACTTCTTCACCAGGTCTTGGGTTAGGAACGTCTACCAAAAAAAGGGTGATAAACCACCACTTTACATAAATTCATATGTAGCCCCTCACAAACCTCTTATATCTTACCCCCCCCAGGTCTTAGAGGGGAAAACTTCTGCCGAAAAGGAGAAATAAGACCCCCATGATGAAAGGGACCGTGGTACAGCCCCCAAAAATTTATCCCACATCTTTCCCCACCAAAAAAAGAACATTTCAGCGGTTTTTACAAGACAGCCTCTCCATGGTCAATCAAAGAAGCTGAGTTCACTTTCTCGCCTAATTTTCCAGAGTTAAATGCTGCCAGCATTCCCGCAGAGGTTTTCGGGTGAGGGGTCAGGCCCGTCAGGGGCTCGACCATACGCCAAACACTGCCTCAAATCTGGCCTTTGGGTGTCATTTTCCCGAAGGAACCCCTTCTAAAATGGTGCACAAGGGAAAGGCCCCCAGTTTTGCTGCAGACAAGAGGGTAAGGACAAGGATAATTGGGAACCCTGTCCTGTGTCTGATGTGACCAAGAGAAACTTAAATTTTGGGTTTAGATGGGGTAGGCGTTGCCGGGGGCAACCAGGTTTAGGGGCACAGAGACAAGTGGGAAACTGGGTAAGTCAGGGATAGTAAAGGGATTGTATGGGGGAACTGCATTTTGACTGCCAGCTGGGGGGGAGCTACAGTTCAAATTTAGGGAACCATTAATGGGCCCAAAATGTTCTTCCCCGGGGTTCTTCCCCATATACAAGCCGGGGGAAATGACTTCTTCCATTTTATCACTTAGAGGGGTCCTACTTTTGCGGTTCCCTTTGGGGTGGGCCTCACTTTTTTCCCCTTAGGGCATTTATGCCGTGAGTTCTTCCCAATTTTACAAGCCGGGGACTACTACTTTTAAAATTGTATACTTTTGGGGGGTCCCACTTTTTCCCCATAGACTTGATGCTGTGAGTTTTTCCCCCCGTTTGGGAAAAACAAAACCGGGCCCCAAATACTTTACATTGAATCACTTAGGGGTGTCCTCACTTTTGGCCCCCATAGACATTGATGCTGTGAGTTCTTCCCTGTGATACAAGCCGGGCACCCCAAATACTTTACAAATTGGGAAACACTTAGGGGTTTTCCCCACTTTTTCGTCTCTTTGGGGTGTCCCCCACTTTTGTTGTTCCCTTTGGGGTGGGCCTCACTTTTTCTTCACTTGGGGTGTCCTCACTTTTGTCCCCCTAGACATTTATGCTTTTGAGTTATTTTCCCCGTGGGTACAAGCGGGCACTGATTACTTTTACATTTTTATCACTCTGTGCGGGACATTTTTCTCAGTATCCCAAAACTGCAGTAAATGCCCCCCCTGGGCGGTTTTTACTGGATGATACAAAAACTTTATTTCACTTTTTTTTTTCCCCCCCCAGCAGCAGCCACGGGTTTCCCCTTTAGCCCGGGGACCCCCCCGCCCCTAGGCTCCGCGGGAGCGTATATATCAAAAAAAAATGCTGAAAGAAAATAATGTAGGCCTTTGGGGGTTTTATAAAGAATTTGACACTTGGGCACAACCACAAAACTTAGTGTCCATCATTTATTGAAACAACAAAAAAAAAAACGCTTTTGCCCGCAGTTACGCGCTCCCCCCTCAGGTTACAGAAAAGTAACTAGTGCACATGTTCCTAGTTCAAAAAACAAACATTTAAAAGATAAAAAAAAACATAAGTACATAATTCCACTGAAAAATAACCCGGGGGGGGGGGCTATAGGTTGTTACGACCGATGCTCTGTGAGCTACAAAGGAAAAAGTCTTTTAAAAAAAAATGAAAAAGGGGTTTTAAAAATCTGGTTATGAACGATTCTAGTGTAAGTGTTTTTTGTGGGGAAACTATGTAGCTTAAAAGAATACATTGAATTTTAAACTTTTTAAAATGAGAGTAAGAAAAAATCACAAAATTTCCCCCTTTAAAATCCCAAGAAGTAAGACCCATCTGATGCCGCTACCTGAAGCTTTAAACCCAAAAAATAGGAAACAGAGGTTAGATGATTGGGAAACCTTTGGGAAACCCTTTAACCCATTGGGGGGACTGTATCAAGTTTAAATACCCAAAAAAATTTTTTTTAGCTGAACGCTGTTAAACCCCAAGGGTGTGATTTTTTTCAGTGGGTTGAATATTTAAAAACTGTGCGGTTCCTCGGGGGTGGGGAAAATTTTTAAAAAAGTCTCAGGAGAAAGTGAAATGACTTTATGATTAATTTTTATATATTATTCCCTCTTTTACAGGGTTTAGTGCTAGTTTTCCCCACATCCTGGACGCCCCACTTGCCAGTAATTAATAAAAACAAGAAGAAAAACCCTTTTTTGCCCCCAAATCAAATTAAAAAGACTAAGAAGTTGTCCCGAGG
Source organism: Phyllomedusa bahiana (assembly GCA_025379985.1). NCBI lineage: Eukaryota > Metazoa > Chordata > Amphibia > Anura > Hylidae > Phyllomedusa > Phyllomedusa bahiana. The sequence goes on from JAODAL010052547.1 coordinate 3,938, forward strand.
GGTATTTTAAAAAAGAATGATAAAAATGGGGGGTTTTCCCAAAAAAAATATTAATTCCCAAAAAAATTTTATGTTTATTTCCCTTTTTTTTCGTTCACCATTTCTATTGATCCTTGGGGTAAAGAAAAAAAAAGAAATAAACTGTTTTTTTGAATTTAAAATTTTTTTTTCGTTACCCCTATTAACATTCGTTTTATATACACATCGGGACCATTCTGTAAATTTTATAATTTGAATTTTGGCCTGTACAGTTTTATTTTTAGTTTTCATTAGAAAACCCCATAGGAGCGTCGCTCGCCCCTCCCATTGGGTTTCCCAAAAAAAAGGGGCCCCCCTTTTTTAAATTTTCCAATCACAGAGCGCCCCTCAGAAATTTCCCTTTTTCCCCCTAGAACTCTATGAGAAAGTAGCTCGCCTCCTTTATTTTTCTAAGCGAAAAGAGCCCCCGCCGCTTTAACCAAACAGCTGTTTCTTTCATTTTTACTGTATTTTTTTAAAATTTACCCGGGCCTTTAATATGATTTGGGGCAATATTTTTTCCATAGGATAAAATTGGCCAAATGTCCCCTCCAAATTTTGATTGGTCCAAATTTTCCTCCATAGGATATAATGGGACATTTTCGCTCCTATTCCCGAAATTGGGCTGGCTTCTGCCGACCAATGAAAAGCTTAAAAAAATTTGAAAATTTCTGTATTTTTCCCGGCAATTCCCCTAAATTTCAATTTTCCCTTTTACGCCGTCCCCGGCGAAAAAACGCGTTGTTCGGGCTTTTAACTATTTAAGGGTTTTTAAAAAAGGGTTTTTAGCTCTTTTTCCCGATAATATTTTACAAACCCAATAAAAATGATTTTTTTTTATTAATACTCCATGCCGCACGGGGGCTGAGAGGGCCCAGATTTTTATTTCGCCGATCTCCCAAAGACTACAATTTGGGGGAAAAAAGCTCCCCATTATTTTGGGCCCGGGTAGCCAAGGGCCCCCGCTACTCAACCAATCCCGTCTATTTCCCCATTTTTACTGTATTTTTTAACTGTCCCCGCCTTTGATTTTTTAAATTGGGGCAATAGTTTCTCCATAGGTTTTTTAATGGGGCTCTGTCCCCTCCTATTCGATTGGTCCCCAAAAGTTTTCCAAAAGGATAAAATTTGGGCTCTGCGCTCCTAATTTTGATTTTGGCTAGCCCCAAACCCCCGCTACTCAGCCAATCAGCCCTTTTTTGCATTTTTAAAATTTAAAATTTTTAACTGTCCCCCCCCTTTGATTCGATTGGGCCAAAAAGTCTTCATAGGTTTTGGGGCACTGTCGCACCTTTTCTGATTGGCCGGTTTTTTGCCCGAACCCAAAGAGAATAGCCCTTTTAGAAATTTTGAATTACGGTAAATTTTCCCGGGGAATTTCCAAAAACCTAATTCTTTATATTGCGCCGTTCTAGATTTTTTTGGGAAATTTATTTTTTTAAATTTTTTTTTATTTTTTAGGTTCACTCTTTTTCGGGGAATGTTTTTTTCCGCCCTTTTTAAAGGCGATTTTAGGGGTTCATACCCCGCACGGACAATTTTGGGGAAAAAAATTTTTCGCTGTTTTCCACCTGTCTCGCCCTCAGAAAAAAATTTTTGCGGGAGTCCCCACGGCGCCCAAACCCCCGCACGCACCCAAGTCCCCCCCCACTGTGCCCCAAAACACACAGGGAAGGGGCCCGGGGGACCCTTTTCAAAGCTATGTATGAGCGCCCCCGGCCCCGACATAAAACAGGGGCCCGATTTCGCCAGAAAAACCCGGCGGGAAAAACGTGCCCCGACCCGACGGGTTTTATACATGTCGCCCTAAATTGTTTGGGTTTGCCCAAAGGGCAATATTTCCCTTTTAGTGAACCCCCAGCGCTACTCAATTCTCTTCTGGAACCCTCTTGTGATATAAGATTACTTTAATTTGCAAACAAGGTCAGATTTCCCAGTGTTTTTCCCCCGGAGAAAGAGTTCTGGGGGGATGCTTTATAAAATGGTGAGGGTGTCCTGACTCTGGTAGTTTCTGATATAATGTGAGGGGTTGGCCTCCCTTTTGTATTAAGGGTGCCCGTAAAATAATGTGAGGGGGGCACTGACTTTTTTGGGGGACACTGTATAAAAATGGAGGGGTGTCCTTTACTTTTTTGGAGATGGGTGTATATAATGGAGGGGGTCCTGACTTCTGTATATAATTTTGGGGGGGTTTACCCGACTTTCCCGGGGGATGCTGTATATAAGTGAGGGGTGTCCCCGACCCTTTTGGGAGACACTTTTAAAATAATGTGAGGGGGGTCCTGACCCCTTTTGGGAAAAACACTGTAAATAATGTGAGGGGTGTCCTGATTCTGGGAAAATGCGGGATATTTAAAGTTTAGGGTGTTTCCAAATTCTGTTAAAAATTGAGGGGTTCCTGGGCTTCTGTATATAATTGAGGGGTGCCTGACTTCTGTATATAATGTGAGGGTGTCCTGACTTCTGGGAAAATGGGTGTATTTTAATTTTAGGGGTTTTCCCGACTTTTGGGAGATCTGTATATTTTTGTGAGGGTGTCCTTTACATTTTGTATTTTAATGTGAGGGGTTTTCCTGAAATTCGGGAGATGCTGTATATAATGTTAAGGGGTTTTCCTGACTTTTGTTTTAATAATGAGGGTGTCCTGACCCTTTTGGGGAAAACACGGGATATAATGTGAGGGGTGTCCCCGACTTCTTATAAAAAAATGTGGGGGGGTGATCGACTTCTTTTGGAAAAAAAAAAAAAAAAAAAAAAATGCTGTATATAATTTGAGGGGTGTCCTGGGCTTTTTGGGGGGATGCTGTAATTAAAGTGAGGGGGGTCCGACTTTTTTTGGAGATGCGTAAAATTTGGGGTGTCCTACTTTTTGTATATAATGTGAGGAGGGGTCCTGACTTCCGATAAAATTTTTTTTGGAGGGATTTTTTTGACTTTTGTATATAATTTTTAGGGGTGCCTTTTACTTCTGGGGGATGCTGTATATAATGTGAGGGGGGCCTGACTTCTGGGAGATTCTTATATAATGTTGGGGGGGGGCCTGACTTCTGTATATAATGTGAGGGGTGATCTGACCTGGGGGATGCTGTATATAAGTGAGGGGGGGTTTCCCGACTTCCCGGGAGATGCTGTAAAAAAATGGGGGGGTCCTGACTTTTGTATATAATGGTTTAAAGGAGTGCCTGACTTTTTTGTATATAAAGTGAGGTGTGTCCTGACTTTTGGGGGAAAGCTGTATATAATGTGATTTTGGTTGGGGGGCCTGACTTTTTGTTTTATAATGTGAAAGGGGTTTTCCTGACTTTCTGTATTAAATTTGGGGGGTCCCCTGACTTTTGGGGGGATGCTGTATAAATGTGAGGGGGGTCCGAAATTCGGGAGATGCTGTAATTTAAAGGAGGGGTTTTCCTGATTTCCCGGGAATGCTGTTTTATAAAGTGAGGGGTGTCCTGACTTTTTGGGGGATGGCTGTATTTTAAAAGTAGGGGGGTCCTTTAAATTCTGGAGATGGGTGTATTTTTAATGTTGAAAAAGGGGTCCCGCTTCTGGAGATTGCATATATTTAAAGGAGGGGTGATCCCGACTTCTGGGGGATGCTGTATAAATGTGAGGGGGGTCCTGAACTTTTGTAAAAATAAAGGAGGGGTGTCCCTTTACTTCTGAATTTTAATGTTAGGGGGTGTCCCTGACTTCTGTATATAAAAGTGAAGGGTTCCCCCACTTCTGGGGGATGCCCTATAAAAATTTGGGGAAGGGGGTCCTGACTTCTGTATATAATGTGAAGGGGGTCCCCGACTTTTGGGGGGATGCCGTATATAAAAGTTTAGGGGGTTTCCCGACTTCCCGTATAAATGTGAGGGGGGGATCGACTTCCCGGGAGATTTCTGTTATAAGTGAGGGGTGTCCTGACTTTTTGTATTTTAATGTAGGGGTTCCTGACTTTGTATAAAAATGTGAGGGGTGTCCCTTTACTTTTGTATATAATGTAAGGGGGTTCCCGACTTCTGGGAATGCCCCTATATAATTTTGAAGGGTTTTTCCCCCCCCCCCCGACTTCTGGGAGATGCTGTAATAATGTGAGGGGTGCCTGACTTCTGGGAGATACTGTTTTATAATTGAGGGGTGTACGACATTCTGGGGGAAAGCCCGTTTATAAAGTAGGGGGTTTTCCTGACTTCGTGGGAGGTGCTTTAAAAAATGTTTGGGGGATCAGACTTCTTGGGGGATTCTGTATATAAAAGGGGAAGGGGGGGTCCTGACTTCTGGGAAAATTTCTGTAAAAATAAAGGGGAGGGGTGTCCGACTTCTGGGAGAAAACTCTGTATAATGGGGAGGGGTTTTCCTGACTTCTGGGAATTGTGGTATACAAGTGAGGGGTGTCCCTTTTGAATTTTGGGAGAACAGTATATAAATGGAGGGTGTACTTACTTCTGGGGGAAAGCTGTATATTTAAATTTTAGGGGGGCACTTACTTTTTGGGAGACACTGTATATAATGGGGAGGGGTTTTCCCGACTTCTGAAAATAATGGAGGGGTGGGGTCGGGCTTCTGGGAGATGCTGTTAAAAAAAATTTGAGGGGGGTTTTCCCGACTTCTGGGGGAAAGGGTGTATATTTAAAAGTGAGGGGGTGTCCTTAAATTCTGTATAAATGTGAGGGTGATCTGACTTTTGTATATAAATTTTAGGGGGGGTCCTGAATTCTGGGAAAAATGCTGAATAAATTTAGGGGTGAACTGACTTTTTGGGAGATGCTGTATTTAAAAAAAATGTGAGGGCTGTCCTTTACTTCTGTATATAAAGTTAGGGGGGGGGGGGTCCTGACTTCTGTAAATAATTGAGGGGTGGGCCTGACTTCTGTATATAATGTGAAGGGGTGTCCCCGAATTCTTTTGGGGGGTTCCCAAAATAATGTGAAGGGTTCCTTCTTTTTGTATATAATTTGAAAGGGGGCCTGACTTCTGGGGGATGGGCCGTATAAAATGTGAGGGGGGGTCCACTTTTTGTATAAAAATGTGAGGGGGGGATCTACTTCGGGGGATCTTTTTATATAAAATTTAGGGTTTTCCTGACTTCCCGTATATAATGTGAGGGGTGTCCTTTACTTCTGTATATAATGTGAAGGGTGTCCTTAAATTCTGGGAGATGGGCCCTATATTTTAAAAAGAAGGGGGTCCCTGACTTCGGGGGATGCCCGTAAATAATTTTGAGGGGGGTTTCCCGACTTTTGGGAGATACTGTATATAAATGGGGGGGAGGGGTTACTGACTTCTGGGAGATGCTTTTATATAATGGGGGAGGGGGGTCCTGACTTCTGGGGAGATGCTGTATATAAGTGAAAGGGGGGATCTGAAATTCTGGGAGATCAGTATAAAAAATTGAGGGGTGTCCCTCACTTTCCCGGGAGATGCTGTTAATAATGGGAAGGGTGTCCCCGACTTCTCGGAGATTTCTTTTATAAAAAGGAGGGGTGTAAATGACTTCTGGGGGAAAGCTGTATATAATGTGAAGGGGGGTTTCCCCACCCCTGGGAGATGCTGTATAAAATTGTGGGGGGTGATCTGACTTCGGGAGATTCCTTTTATAAAATGTGGAAAGGGGTTTTCCCCGATTCTGGGGGATGCTGTATATTTAAAGTGAGGGGTTTTGGGCCCTTTCCTTTCCGGGGGAAAGCTCCCGTATAATTTGAGGGGGGTCCCGACTTTTGGGAGTGCTGGATATAATGTGAGGGGTTCCCCCACTCTGGGAGATACTTTTAATTAATGTGGGGGGGTGCCCCTGACTTCTTTTAAAATAATGTGAGGGCTGTCCGACTTCTGGGGGATGCTGTATATAATGTGAGGGGTTGTCCTGATTCCCGTAAAATATTTTGGGGGGGTTTCCAAATTTTGTATATTAAGTGAGGGGTGTCCTGACTTTTGTAAATAATGTGAAAGGGGTGGCCTTACTTTTGTATATAAAAATTGGGGGGGTCCTTTACTTTTTGGGATATAATGTGGGAAAGGGGGTCCTACTTCTGGGAGATCCGTATATAATGTGAAAGGGGGGTTCCCCACTTTTTGGGGGATGCTGTAAAATGGGGGAAGGGGGGTCCCGACTTTTTTGTATATAAAAGTGGAAGGGGGGTCCCTGACCCTTCTGGGGGAAAGCTTATATAATGTGAGGGGGGTCCTGACTTCTGGGAAAATGCCCGTATTTTAAAAAAGAGGGGTGTTTTGGGCTTCTGGGAGATGTGTATATAATTGAGGGGTGTCCTGACCCTGGAAGATTCTGGAAAAATGTGAAGGGGGGTCCCGACTTCTGTATATAATGTGAGCGGGGTCCTGACTTTTGGGGGGGTGCTGTAATTTTTTTTTTTAATGTATGCTTTTCCGACTTCTGGGAGATGGGGGTTATAATGTGAGGGGGTCCTGACTTCTGGGAATGCTGAAAAATAATGGGGAGGGTGGTCCCGGGCTTCAAAAAGATGCTGTAATATAATGGAGGGTTTGTCCCCGACCCTTTTGGGGAGATGCTTTTAAAAATGTAGGGGTTATCCTGACTTTTGGGAGATGCTTTTTTTTTTAATGTGAAGGGGGGTTTTTGACTTCTGGGGGATACTTTTAAAATTTTTTGTGAGGGGGGTGTTCTGACTTCTGGGGGATGGTGAAAATAATGTGAGGAGTGTCATGGGCTTCCCGGAAGATTCGTAAATTTAAAAGTGAGGGGTTCCCGACTTCTTGGGGGGTATGCTGGGTTTTTAATGTGAGGGGGGGCCTGACTTTTTGGGGGAAAACTCCCGTATTTAAGTTTAGGGGTTCCCCCACTTTTGGGGGATGCTTTTATATTGTGAGGGGGGTCAAAGACTTCTTGGGGGATGCGTATATAATGTTGAGGGGTGTACGACTTTCTGAGATTTCAGTATATAATAGGAGTGGGCCCTGACTTCTGGGAGATTTCTTTATATAATGGAAAGGGGGGGGTCCTGAATTTTTTTTTGGGAGATACTCTTTTAAATGTGAGGGGTTTTCCTGACTTTTTGGAGGATACTGTAAAAAAATGTGAGGGGGGTTTTACTTTTGGGAAAACGTTATAATGTGAGGGGTTGTCCTTACTTCTGGGGGGATGCTGGTTTTAATTGAAGGGGGGGTCCTGACTTCCGGGGAGATCTGTATATTTAAAGTGAGGGGTGTCCTGACTTTTTGTATATAATGTGAGGGGTGCCCCGACTTCTGGGAGAAAGCTTGGGGAAAAAATTTGGGGGTGTCCTGACTTCGGGGGAAAGCCGTATATAAATGGAGGGGGGGTTTCCCCACTTCCCGGGAGATGCTGTATATAATGTGAAGGGGTGTCCTGACTTCTGGGGGGATGTTGTATATAATTTGAAGGGGGGGACCCCGACTTCTGGGGAATTTCCCTTAAAATAATGTGAGGGTGTCCCGACTTCGTTAAAAAGTGAGGGGGGGTCCGACTCATGGAGGAATTTCTGTAAAATTTAAATTGGGGGGTGTGGGGACTGATTTCTGGGGGATACTGTTTTAAATTTTGGGGGGGTTTCTTACTTCTGGAGATACTGTAAAATAAGGGAGGGGTTTTTCCTGAAATTCTATATATAATGTGAGGGTGTACTTGACTTCTGGGAAAAAAAAAAAAAAAAAAGGTTTTTGGGATATAATGTGAAGGGGGGTCCTGACTTTTTGTATATAATTGAGGGGGGTCCCCGACTTCTGTTTTAAAAGTGAGGGGTGTCCCCGACTTCTGTATATAATGTGAGGGGGGTCCCCGACTTCTTTTGGGGATGCTGTATATAATGTTTAGGGGGGCACTGACTTTTGGGGGGAAGCTTGTTTTATTAAAAGTGAGGGGTGCCTACTTCTGGGGGATGCTGGATAAATGTGAGGGGGTGTCCTGACTTCGGGAGAATTTCGGTTTAAATAATGTTTAGGGGTGTCCTCACCCTGGGAGATGCTGTAAAAAATTTGAGGGGTGCCTGACTTTTGCGAGATGCTGTAAATAATTTTTGAGGGTGGCCTGACTTCGTAAAATAATTGAGGGGTGTACTGAATTTTGGGAGATGCTGTTTTTATAATGGGGAAGGGGGTCCTGACTTTTTTTATATAAAAGTGAGGGGTGGCCCCGACTTCTGTATATAATGTGAGGGGGGTCCTGACTTCTTTTATAAATTTGAAAAGGGGGTCCTGACTTCTGTATATAAATGTGAGGGGGTCCTGACTTCTTGGGAGATCTTATATAATGTGAAGGGGGGTCCCGACTTTTGGGAGATTCTTTTTTAAAAAATTTTGAGGGGGTCCTTACTTTTTGGGGGGATGTTATATTAAAGTGAGGGTGTCCCCCCACTCCTGGGAGAAAGCGTATATAATGTGAGGGGTGTCCCCCGACTTCCGGGGGTAAATTTGAGGTGGTGGGCCGATTCCAGGGAATTCTGATATAATGGGAGGGTTCCTGATTTTTTTTTTTTTTTGGGAGGAGTCTGTATATTTAAAGTTGAGGGGGGTCCTGACTTCTGGGAGATGCTGTATATAATGTGGGGGTGTCCGACTTCTGGAGATTTCTTTTAATATAATAGAGGGGGGGTCCTGACTTTTGGGGGGATGCTGTATATAATTTTTGAGGGGGTCCTTTACTTCTGTTTTATAATGTGAGGGGTGTCCTGATTCATTGGGGGATGCTGTATAAAATGTTTAGGGGCCTTAAATTCTGGGGAATGCTTGTATATAAATTGTGAGGGGTGTCGCTGACTTCTGGAAAATGCTGTATAAAAATGGGAGGGGGGTCCTGACTTTTGGGGGATAGTGTATAAAAAAGTGAGGGGTTTTCCTGACTTCTGGGAGATTCTTTATAAAATTTGAGGGGTGTCCCCGACTCCTGGAGAAAGCTGTATATAATGTGAGGGGGGGTTTCCCGACTTTTTGTATATAATGGGAGGGGGTGTCCTAAATTCCCCTTTGGGGGAAAGCTTAAATAAAGTGAGGGGGTCCCGACTTTAGTATATAATTGTGGGGGGTGTACAGACTTTTTTGGGGAAAAGGGGTGTATATAATGTGAAGGGGGGGTCCTGACTTCCCGGGAGATGCTGTATATAATGTGAGGGGTGTCCTGACTTCTGTAAATTAAAAGGGGGAGGGGGGGTTTTCCCGACTTCTGTATAAAATGTTTAGGGGGGTCCCTTTACTTTTGGGAGAAAGCCGGGATAAATGTGGGGGTTTTTCCCGACTTTTTGGGAGTGCTTATATAATGGGGAGGGGTGTCCCCACTTTTGGAAAATGCGTATAAATTTTAGGGGGGGCCCTTTAATCCTTTGGAGATGGCGTTAAAAAAGTGAGGGGTTTTCCTGATCCTTTGCGAGATGCTGTAATAATGTGAGGCGGGGTCCTTACTTTCTTATATAATGTGAGGGGGGTACTGGGCTTCTGGGGGTCTGTAAAATAATGTGAAAGGGGTCCCTTTACTTTTTGGGATATAAAAGTTTGGGGGTGTCCTGACTTCTGGTTTTTTTTATAATGTGAGGGGGCCTGACTTCTGTATATAATGTGAGGGGTGTCCTGACTTTTTTGTAATTTTAAAAAGTGAGGGGGGTTTCCCGACTTTTTGGGAGATGGGTGTAATAATGTGAGGGGTGTCCTGACTTCTGGGAGATTTCTTTTTATAATGTTAGGGGGCCCCGACCTTTTTGGGGAGATGCTGTATATAATGTGAGGGGTGTCCTCACTCCTGGGAGATGCCCGTATATTTAAAGTGAGGGGTGTCCTTTACTTTTGGGAGATGGGTGTATAAAAATGGAAGGGGGGTTTCCCCACTTCTGTTTTATAATGTTTAGGGGGGGTCCTGAATTTATGGGAGATGCTGTATATAATGTGAGGGTGTCCCTGACTTCTGGGAGATGCTGTATATAATGGGGAAAGGGGGGTCCTGACCCTTTTGGGGGATGCCTGTAATAATTGGGGGGGTGTCCCCACTTCGGGAGATAGGTAATATATGTGAGGGTGTCCCGACTTTTTGGGAGATGCTGTAATAATGGGGAGGGTTCCCGGGCTCCTGGGGGGGATGCTGTATAAAAAATGTAGGGGTGTCCAGACTTCTTAAATATAATGGGGGGGGTTCCTTACTCATGGGAATGCTGTATATAATGGGGAAAGGGGGGTCCGACTTCTGTATAAAAATTTAGGGGTGTACTGATTCTGGGGAAAAGCTGTATAAAATGTTTAGGGGTTGTCCTGACTTCTGGGAGATGCTGTTAAAAAATGTGAGGGGTGTCCACCTCCTGGGGGATTTCTGAAAAATTTAAAGTGAAAGGGGTGCCCTTACTTTTGTATATTTAATTTTGAAAGGGGGGTTTCCCGACTTTTTGGGGAAAAAGCTGTATAAAATGTGGGGGGTTGGGCCGACTTTTTGGGGGGAAACTGTATATAATGTGAGGGGGGTCCTGACTTCTGTATTAATGTGAAAGGGGGTCCGACTTCTGTATATTAATGTTAGGGGTGTCCTACTTTTTGGAGATTCTGTATAAAAAACATAGTTTTCCAAAATTTTGAAATTTAAAAGGCAGGAAAAGGAAAACCCAGTGGGGGGCGGGGCGGTAGCGCCCTGGGGGCAAAATTTCATGGACAAAAAGCCCCTCTTGTCGGTATGCCGCGCCCCTTTTTAAAAAACCCAAAACCCCCTTTCCCCCTAACTTGGGAAAAAAACCCGGGTTTGGAAGAAAGCCAGGTAGATGCCCTTATAGGGGGAGGTAGTAGCCCCCCAATTTTAAACCCGGGAAATGCCCCTTACAGGCTGGTAGATTTTCCCCCCCCCCTTTTAGCCAATAAAAGAAATTGGGGTCCCCTCGTACCAGGGAGAGGGCCCAAAAATTTTTAAACCAGGTAGAGGGCCCCCCTTTTGTTTAGCCCAGGTAGGTGGGCCCCTTCCCCCCCCTTTGTTAGCCAGGGGAGGGGGCCCCCATTTTTTTTAGCCAAGTAGTCCCCCCATTGTTAGGGGCCAGGGAGTGCCCCCCTTTTGTTTTGCCAAAGGGAGTGCCCCCCTTTTTTGCCGGTTTGTGGCCCCCCCTTGTTTGGGAGGTAGTGCCCCCCCTCGTTTCCCCGGAAAATGCCCCCATCTGTTTGCCAGGTTTTGGGCCCCCATCCCTTTTTCCAAAGGGAGTGGGCCCCCATCCCGTTAGCCAGGAGTGCCCCCCCCTTTTGCCAAATTTTGCCCCATCGTTAGCCAGGTTTGGTTGGCCCCCATCTGTTTTAAGCCAAGGTAGGGGGGCCCCCCCTCTGTTTTCCCGGTTTGTGCCCCAAAACTTTTTCCAGGGAGGGGCCCCCATCTTTTAGCCAGGTATGCCCCCTCTGTTTTCCAGTTAAGAGCCCCCTTTTGTTTAGCCAGGTAGTGGGGCCCCCATCTGTTTGCCAGGTATTTCCCCCCCATTGTTTAGCCCCGGTAGTGCCCCCTTCGTTGGGGCCCGGTAAATGCCCCCTTTGTTGCCAAAGGGAAATGCCCCCATTGTTGCCAGGGGAGGGGGCCCCCCCATTGTTGGGGCCAAAGGGAATTTTCCCCCCCCTGTTCCAAAGGGAGGGGCCCCCCTCTGTTAAACCCAGGTAGTGCCCCCCATCTGTTGCCAGGTATGGCCCCCCTTTTTTGCCCCGGGAGTGCCCCCTTTGGTTTCCAGGTATTGGGCCCCCAATTTTTTGCCAGGGATTGCAGCCCTTTTGTTGCCAAAAGGGATGCCCCCTTTTGTTGGTCCAGGTAAAAGCCCCCCATTTTGGGAGGTAGGCCCCCATTTTGGTTTTTTAAGGGAGTTCCCCCCCCCCCCTCTGTTGCCAGGAGTTTCCCCCCTCTGTTTTCCCGGTAGGGGCCCCCCTCTGTTTGCCCCGGTAGGTTTCCCCCATTCTGTTAGCCAGGTAGTTTTCCCCCTGTTCCAAAGGGGTTTCCCGGCCCTTTTTTGCCCGGTAGTGCCCCCAATTTTTTCCCAAGGTATTGCCCCTTCCTCTATTTTCCAGGGAGTTCCCCCTTTTTTTTTTTTTCCAAATAAGGGCCCCCTTTAAAACAAAAAAAAAATAAATAATTTAAAAACCACTTTCCTTACCCGGGGGTCCCGCAGGGGTGGCCCGGGGGCCCCGACCGATTTTTCTTCAAACGGGCGCAGGGGAAGTGAAGCAGCCCCCGCGTCACCACTTTCCCCCGCAGCCGAACGCGTTTACTTCCCCCTTCGCCCGGGGTGACATGTAAAAGTGCGGACGCCCCAAAAAACCGCGGGGGGTACATACAGGGGGAGGAGGGAAGGAGGGGAGCGATCCCGTCCTGCCTCCCCCCGCAAGTGAGACCAAGCGGGCGGGGGGGAGCGGCCCGGGTTTCGGGCCCCGGTTTTCCCCGGGGCCCCGTAGGAGCGGTCCCCCGCGCAAGAGTAGCGGGACCAGCCCCTACTCTGCGCCGCGGTAAATTTTTAAAAGGGCCCCCCGCCGCCTGCAACGGCCGGGGAAGGAAAAGGCCCAACTCCCCCGGGGGGGGTTCGGGAGGGACCCCAAATAGCGGGGGACCCCCCCCCCAAAAAAAAAAAAGGGGGGAGTTGGCAAATTTTTTATACATTAAAGGGGGGTTCCTGACTTTTGGGGAAAGCTGTATAAATGGGAGGGGGGGTCCCCGAAATTTTTTGGGGGGATGGGTGTATATAAAAGGGGAGGGGGGTCCCAGCTTCTGGGGGATGCTGTAATAAAAAGGGGAGGGCTGGGCCTGACTCATGGGAGATGCTTAAAATAAATTTTGGGGGGGTTCCCCCCAACTTTTTTTGGGAAAATGCTGTATATTAATGTGGGGGTGTTTCACTGAATTCTGGGGAAAAATGCTGTATTAAAAAATGGGGAGGGGTGTCTTTACTTCTGGGGGATCTGTTTATAATGTGGGGGGGTGCAAATGACTTCTGGGAGATACTGTATATAATGTGAGGGGTGTACTGACTTCTGGGGGGAAAAGCTGTAATAATGTGAGGGGTGGGACTGACTTCTTGGGGGGGATACTGTAAAATAATGTGAGGGGTTTTACTGGAAATTCTGGGATTGCTTAATAATGTGAAAGGGGTCCTGGGCTTCTGGGGGTTTCTGTATAAATGTGAGGGGTGGGACTTTACTTTCTGGGGGGACTTCTGTATATAATGGGGAGGGGTGTCCTGACTTCTGTATATAGATGTGGGGGGGTGTACCCGACTTTTTTGGGGGATGCTGTATATAAAAGGAAGGGTGTCCGACTTCTGGGAATTTTGCTGTATAAATGTTTAGGGGTGTCCTGATTCGTATATTTTAAAGTTAGGGTTTTCCTGACTTCTTTATATAATGTGAGGGTGGGCCTCACTTTCCCGGAGATGCGTATTTTAATTGTAGGGGGTTTCCCGACTTTTGTATAAAAATGTGAGGGGTGTACGACTTCTGGGAATGCTGTATATAATGTGAAGGGGTGTCCTGACTTTTGGGAATGCTGTATTTTAATGTGATGCTTGTCCTGACTTTTGGGAGATGCTTTATAAAGTGAAGGGGGGGGCCTGACTTCCCGGGGAGATGCTGAATACAAAGTGAGGGTGTCCTTTAAATTCTGGGGATTCCTTTTATATAATGTGAGGGGTGTCCTTTCTCTGGGAGATGCTTTATAAATGTGAGGGGTTCATGACTTTTTTGGAAGATGCTTTTAAAAAAAATGTTTAAGGGGGGGATCTGACTTCTTGGGGGATGCGTATATAAGTGAGGGGTGTCCCCGACTTCTTAATTTTAATTTGGGGAGGGGTGTCCTGACTTCTCCGGGATGCGTAAAATAAAGAGAGGGGGGGTCCGGGCTTCTGGGGGGATGCTGTATACAATGTGAGAGGTGTCCTGACTTCTGGGAGATGCTGTATATAAAGTGAGGGGTGTCCTGACTTCTGGGAGATGCTGTTTACTGTATAATGTGAGGGGTGTCCTGACTTCTGGGAGATGCTGTATATAATGTGAGGGGGGCACTGACTTCTGGAAGATACTGTACACACATCGCGGTCAGATCATGGTTATTGTAATGGTTTACAAAATGGCAAAAAACCTAGTCCTCTGGTCTACCTCCATCATTATCCAGGAGGATCACCCCTGACATCCACTGGTCTACCTCCATCATTATCCAGGAGGATCACCCCTGACATCCACTGGTCTACCTCCATCATCCAGGAGGATCACCACTGACATCCACTGGTCTACCTCCATCATCATCCAGGAGGAATCACCTCTGACATCCACTGGGCTTACCTCCATTCATCATCCAGGAGGAACACCACTGAATCCAACTGGTCTACTTCCATCTAGGAGGATCACCATGACTTACACTTTTCTACCCCCATTTATCATCCCGGAGGATTACTCTTGACATCCACTGGGCTACCTCCCATCATCATTTATCAGGAGTATCACCTCTGACTTCCACTAGACTAGAGGGCTAGACCAGGAGGATCACCCTTTATATTTCCCCTGGTCTCCCTCCATCATCATCCAGGAGGATCACCCCTGACTTCCACTTGTCTACCTCCATCATCATCCAGGAGGATTACTCTTGACATCCACTGGTCTACCTCTATCATCATCCAGGAGGATCACCCTGACTTCCACTTGTCTACCCCCATCTCATCCAGGAGGATTACTCTTGATATCCATGGTCTACCTCTATCATCATCCAGGAGGAATCAACCCTGAAAATCCCCTGATCTACCTCCATCATTATCTAGGAGTATCACCTCTGACTTCCACTAGACTAGAGACTAGACCAGGAGGATCACCCCTGACATCCACTGGTCTCCCTCCATCATCATCCAGGAGGATCACCCCTGACATCCACTGGTCTACCTCCATCATCATCCAGGAGGATCAACCCTGACATTCTCTGGTCTACCTCTATCATCCAGGAGGATCACCCCTGACATCCTCTGGTCTACCACCATCATCATCCAGGAGGATCACCCCTAACATCCACTGGTCTCCCTCCATTATCATCCAGGATGTTCACCCTTACTCCAACTGGTCTACCTCCATAATTATCCAGGAGTATCACCTCTGACTTCCACTAGACTAGAGACTAGACCAGGGGATCACCCTGACATTTCCCCTGGGCTCCTCCATCATCTTGGGAGGATCAAACCCCTGACATCCACTGGTATACCTCCAATAATCATCCCGGAAGGATCACCCCTGACATCCACTGGTCTCCCTCCATACAGGAGGATCACCCCAGACATCAAATGGTCTCCTTCCATCATCATCCAGGAGGATCACCCCTGACATCCGCTTGTCTACCTCCATCATCATCCAGGAGGATCACCCCTGACATTCTCTGGTCTACCTCCATCATCATCCAGGAGGATCACCCCTGACATCCTCTGGTCTACCTCCATCACTATCCAGGAGAATCAACCTGACATCCACTAGACAACCTCCATCCAGGGGGATCACCCATGACATCCACTGGTCTAACTCCATCATCATCCAGGAGAATCACCCCTTACATCCACTGGTCTCCCTCCATCATTATCCAGGAGGATCAACCCTGACATCCTCTGGTCTACCTCTATCATCCAGGAGGATCACCCCTGACATCCTCTGGTCTACCACCATCATCATCCAGGAGGATCACCCCTAACATCCACTGGTCTCCCTCCATTATCATCCAGGATGTTCACCCCTTACATCCACTGGTCTACCTCCATAATTATCCAGGAGTATCACCTCTGACTTCCACTAGACTAGAGACTAGACCAGGCGGATCACCCCTGACATCCTCTGGTCTACCTCCATCATTATCCAGGAGGATCACCCCTGACATCCACTGGTCTACCTCCATCATCATCCAGGAGGATCACCCCTGACATCCCTTTGGGCTCCTCCATCAGGAGGATCACCCCTGACATCAAATGGTCTCCTTCCATCATCATCCAGGAGGATCACCCCTGACATCCGCTTGTCTACCTCCATCATCATCCAGGAGGATCACCCCTGACATTCTCTGGTCTACCTCCATCATCATCCAGGAGGATCACCCCTGACATCCTCTGGTCTACCTCCATCACTATCCAGGAGAATCAACCTGACATCCACTAGACAACCTCCATCCAGGGGGATCACCCATGACATCCACTAGTCTAACTCCATCATCATCCAGGAGGATCACCCCTGACATCCTCTGGTATACCTCCCTCCTCATCCAGGAGCATCACCCCTGAAATCATCTGGTCTACCTTCATCATTATCCAGGAGCATCACCTCTGACATCCACTAGAATAGCACCATCCAGGAAGACTACCCCTGACATCCACTAGACTACCTCCAATATCATCCAGGAGGATCACCCCTGACATCCTCTGGTCTACCTCTATGATCATCCAGGAGAATCACCCCTAACATCCACTGGTCTCCCCCAATAAAATTTTCCAAGAGTATCACCTCTGGACTTCCCTAGGGCTAGAGAGTAGAAACCAGGAGGATCACCTGAAATCTACTGGTCTCCCTCCATCATCATTTAGGAGGAAACACCTCTGACATCCACTGGTCTACCTCCATCCAGGAGGATCACCCTGACATCAAATGTCTCTTCGATCATCATCTAGGAGGATCACCCCTGACATCCACTGGTCTACCTCCATCATCATCCAGGAGGATAACCCCTGAGATCCTCTGGTCTACCTCCATCATTATCCAGGAAGATCACCCCTGACATCCACTGGTCTACCTCCCTCCAGGAGGATCACCCCTTTACATGCACTGGTCTAAACCCCCATCATCATCCAGGAGGATCACCCCTGACATTCTCTGGTCTACCTCCATCATCATCCCGGGGGATCACCCCTTTAAATCCTCTGGTCTACCTTCATCATTATCCAGGAGGATCACCTCTGACATTCACTAGAAAATACCTCCAATCCCGGAGAATCACTCCTGACATCCACTGGTCTCCCCCCAATTCATTATCCAGGAGAATCACCCCTAACATCCACTCACTAGACTACCTCCATCCAGGAGAATCACTCCTGATATTCACTGGTCTCCCTCCATCATCATCCAGGAGGATCACCCCTGACATTCACTGGTCTACCTCCATCTTTATCCCGGAGTATCACCCCTGACATTCTCTGGTCTACCTCCATCATCATCCAGGAGGATCACTCCTGACATCCTCTGGTCTACCGCCATCATTATCCAGGAGTATCACCCCTGACATCCTCTGGTCTACCTCCATCATTATCCAGGAGGGTCACCTCTGACATCCACTGGACTTTCCTCCATCCAGGAGGATCCCCCTGACAAACCATGATCTCCCTCATCATCATCCGGAGGATCACCCCTGACATCCACTGGGCTCCCTCCATCATCATCCAGGAGGATCACCCCTTACATCCTCGGTTACCCCATCATCATCCAGGAGATCATCCCTGAAATCCACGGTCACCTCCATCATCATCCAGGAAGAATCATCCCCTGACATCCACTGGTCTACCTCCTCATCATCAGGAGGATACCCTTACAGCCCTTTGGTTACCTCATCATCCCGGGGATCATCTGAATCCCTGGTCTACCTCCATCATCATCCAGGAGGATCACACATGACATCGACTGGTTTACCTCCATCATAATTTAGGAATATCACCCTTGAGATCCACTGGATTACCTCCTACCTCAAGAGGTTCACTTGTATTGTTTTCAGAGGAGTTGCCCCTTGTACCTGCATAGACATGTACTCACCTGCACTCCTCCATGGGACATGAAGTTCTGGGCCTGGGATTCCTTAGCCAGCTCTAGCGCGGTGGTTTCACCCCATTGGCGAGACGCCCGGATGAGGGGGAAGTTCTGCTCGTTTCTCATCGTAAACCGATCACATTCAGAGAAGACTCCTGAGAGAAGGGACACCGGTGACAAAATACAAAAACAGGTCACCCCTCTTCTCACAGGCCACACCTCTTCTTAAAGGCCACACCTCTTCTTACTGGCCATATCTCTTTTTACAGGGCATGACCCTATTAACAGTCCTCAGCCCTATTTACGGCCCACACCTCTCTGTAAGGCCACATCTGAATTTTACGGCATTTTGTTGTGCTTTATGGTGCTCCCTGTACGGATGATGATTTTATGGACAGAAATCGTCATGGACCCCAGCGATACCTGTCTTGGGACCTCCCTCTTTCCAACCACCTAGATGCTGCGTGACTATTGATCATGGTATATAGGGGTTAAATGCCCGAGATCCGAGGTATTATATCCTGTTCCCATTTGGGGTTTTGGTATCACTTCCTGAGCCCCCCTTAGGCCAATGCCATTTACTGCACTCGGGAGGTTCACCAACTCTCTCAGGAGTGCGGAGGACTCCCTTTTCTTCATCAATACAAAAGGATGATCATTGTCTGGTCCACCTACAGCCCGCTCCCCATACACATCTGCCAAGGCTTTCATTCATCTTTGTTCTCTGTATCCCCCTCCCCTTTTGGGGAAAAGGGGCCCTTTAGGATCTTGGTACAAGCCAATTTCACCAGTTACACAGTCGTGACCCTGCAGAAGAAGACGCATCGTGTTTTGGGAGGCTTGGGATTTTTCATGGACTCGCGCTTCAGCGGACAAACTGGAGGACCACAGGAGATGGTTGTCAAATGTGAAGAGATCTTTCATTATTATTATTGTTATTATCATTTATTTTAAAGCGCCATTGATTCTAGGGCGCTTTTACATTCGAGGGGGGTTACAGACATAAACAGGTCAAACGAGTACAATAACAACGATGAAGGGACTGACAACTGGCAAGACAGAGGGAGAGAGGACACTTCCCGCGAGGGCTTACAATCTACAAGGAGGAGGGAAGGGAAAAGGAGGTGGGGGGCAGACTTTGTTTGTGGGTAGTACAGTGAGAGCAGGGTTATTGTAGGTTATAGGCTCCTGAAGAAGGGTTTTCAGGTTGCATTTGAAGCAGGTGAAGGTGGAGGAGAGTCTGATGTGTTGGGGCAGTGAGTTCCAGAGTGTGGGAGGAAGCACAGAGAAATCTTGGGGATGGTTGTATGAGCAGCTGATAAGAGGAGGTAGAGAGGAAGGTCCTGTGAGGAGCGGAGACTGCGAGAAGGGAGGTATCTAGAGATCAGAGCAGAGATGTATGGAGGGGAGAGGTTATGGAGCCTTGTAGGTCAGGGTTAGTAATGTGAACTGGATTCGCTGGGCAATGGGAAGCCAGTGCAGGGATTGACAAAAGGGGAGGGGGCAGAGGAGTAGCGGGGAGAGAGGTGGATAAGATGGGCAGCAGAGTTGACGATGATTTGAAGGGGAGCAAGAATGCTGGATGGGAGGCCACAGAGAAGGATGTTGCAGTAGTCTAGGCGGGAGATGACAAAGGCGTGGACGAGTATTTTTGTGGTGTCGAAGTTGAGGAATGAGCGGATGCAAGAGATATTTTTCAGGTGGAGGCGGCAGCAGAGGTGAGGGCTTGTATGTGTGGTTTGAAAGACAAAGCGGAGTCGATGATTACCCCAAGAGAGCGGACTTGCGGAAAGGTTTAGAGTGTACAGTCATTGGGCAGTGATAGAGAGATCAGGTGGGAGTGATGAATCTGTTTTCCACATTTGTTTTAGGGGTGGGAGGGAAAAAGGAGGAAATGGACGATAGACAATTTTGGATCCGGGGAGAAGAGAGGTGACCCCGGGGCCCAGAAATGTAGAGTGGGTAGGGTTGACCCCCGCAATTTTCAGTAAATTCTTTTCTTCCCTGAAAAATATTGCAATCACAAATTTTTTTGGTATTTTTATCTTCATTTAATTGTCTTCAAGGGAAAACCACAAAAAATTGTCATAAACCCAAATTTATAAAATTTCCCCACCAAACATAAAAAAGGGGGTGGACAAATGATTGGGCACCGTTTGAAAAATCCTGTGAGCTTCTGAAATTTTTGTGTAATTAAAAGCACCTGTAATTCCTGGGTCCCTAACAGGTGTTGGAAAAACTAAATCACATTGCGCCAGTTAAAATGGTTAAAAATTTGATCAACCCTCTTCCTGTGCCCTGGTTTTCCCAAATTTGGCATGGAGAAAAAAAGGAAGCCAAAAGAACCCGCTGAGGATTTGAGAATCCAAATTTTGAGGAACCCTGGAAATCCAAAGGTACAAGTCCATCTCCAAAGACCTAAATGTTCCGTGTTACCGGGGCCAGTGTAAATCAAAATTTTAAAGCCTGGCACTGTGGCAAACCCCCCTGTTGTGGAGGAAAAGAAAAATTACGAGAGATTTCAAGCAAGATTGTCGGAGGGGTGGATAAAGAACCTCGACTAAACCCCCAAAAAAAGTTAACTCCCCTGCAGTCCAAGGGTCAACAGTTAAACCCGGACTACCCGTCGGCGTCTGAATGAAAAGGGACTGTATGGTAGGGGTGCCCCGGAAGAAACCCCCTTCTTACCCCGAGACATAAAAAAAAGCCAGGCTGGAGTTTGCCAAAACTTACCTGGAAAGCCCTTTAAAGTTTTGAAAATTTTCTCTGGTCAGTGAGACAAAAGTAGAGCTTTTTAGGAAAAGGAAATAAATAGAGTTTCAGGAAAAAAAAAGAGGCATTCAAAGAAAAAAACCGGTCCCTACAGTCAAACTGGGGGAGGTTCCTGAGTTTTTTGGGGGTTTCTTTGATGCCTCTGGACTGGGGCTGCTTGAGTGTGCATGGATTTGAAAATCTGAAGACTACCAACTATTTTGCGCATAAGTAGGGGCCCCGTGTGAGAAAACTGTTCTCCCTCGAATCATGGGGCTTCCAGAGGACAATACCCAAAAACATGAAAATGGTTTGAGAGAAAACACTAAGACTTCTAAAATGGCCAGCAAAGGGGCCCCGACCTGTCCCCTAGAACACCCGGGGGAAAAAATTCAAAAAAGGCCAATTTGGGGGAAGGACCCTTCAAATTTCAGGACCTGGGCGTTTGCCAAAGAAAAATGGGCTAAAAATTCCCGAAGCATTGTAAGAATCTCATTGATGGTTAGGAAGCGGTTGTTGCAGTTATTTTGGCTAAAGGGTTGTGCATCAAGTTTTAGGCTGAGGGTGCCCCTACTTTTGTCCGGCCCATTTTTTGGGGGGGGGTTTTTTTTTGTGAAATGATCAATGATTTTTGTTTCATTCTCTTTTGTGTTTTTTTTATTTCAAACAAAATAAATGAAAAAATTTTAAAACCCAAAGAACTTGTAATTGCAATCATTTTCAGGAAAAAACTGGTATTATTGACGAATTGCAGGGGGGCCAAAACTTTTGGGCCCACCCTGTAATGGAAGTGAAAGCCATGTGAAGCTATGAACTACCCAGCCCAAGAGTGTAGATAGAAAAGAGTAAAGGACCAGGACTGCCCCCTGGGGGACCCCAACAGGAGGGCCCGGGGGGGAGGGGTGGAGAAGAATGAGAGAGCTGAATGTTCAGAGGGGTTACGAGGAATCCAGGAGGGGCCCAAGTCTGTGATGCGGGGGGAGGAGAGGAGTGTACAAGAGGGAATGGTCGACAGTGTAAAGGGCAGAGGACAGGTTAAGGGAAAGATGGGAGTAAGGGTGGGGCTTGCATTTGCTAGTCTTTTGGTGACCTTGGTTGCGGTTTCGGTAGAGTGGTGGGGGCGGAGACCCGATTGTAGTGGACAAGAAGAGAGTTTTGGGGGAGAGGTGGGAGGACATTTAAGATAGACCTGTGCTTAGGAGTTTAGAGGCAAATGGGCAGTGGTTGGCGATAGTTGGACAGAGGGAGGGGTCAAGGTTGTTTTTTTAAAGGTGGGGTGATGTAATGTTTAAAGGGGGAAGGGGAAAATGCCAGAGGTTAGCAATAGATTTAAAAGGTGTGAGGGCTGGGGTATATCAGCCTAAGGTCAGGGAGAGGTAGATGGCAGTGGGTTTAAGATTACAGTTTGTGAGGTTGGATTTGGGGAGTAGAAGGAAAAATTATCATGTGTAAGAGGGGGGAAACAAGTTAAGGGGTAAGAGCTT
>JAODAL010052548.1:0-25895 GCA_025379985.1 Phyllomedusa bahiana
TTAAATTTTATCCCCTGGTCGATTTCCCCTCTTTTTCTCACAAAATTTTCCCCTGCGTCCCCGAATTTTGCTGGAGGTGGGAAGGATAAGGTTGTGGTTTTTTTTGTGTGTGGTGTCGGGGTGGGTGTTGGCATTTTTTGTCTGTCCTTCGTGTTGTTTTGTCCAGGGTTTTTGGGATCATTAGTGTTTGCCCCTGGTTTGGGGTACTACTGTTTTGGCCCTTTTTGGTGCGTTTCATGTCATTAACATTCTTTGGATGATTGTTTATTTAAAATGTTGCTGCCCTTTTCATTGTTTTTCCCATACTGTCTCGGGTTTACTTTGTCCACTTTTTTGGATTTGATTCCTTTATGCTTTTGCAGTCTTTCAAAAAAACCCTTCCCTTGAATATAAAAAAAAAAAATTTTTCCCCATAGATGTAAAAACTTTTAGGGCCCCCTTCTATCGCCCCTTTTTTTCCCCATTCAAAATAGACGCATCATATGTTGGGGGTTTCATTCTGCCGCCTGCTAAACCAATCAGCTCTTTTCCCTCCCTTTTTTATTTTTTTTAAAATGTCCCCCCTTTTCATTTGATTGGTCCATATTCCCCAAAGGGGTTTAGAATGGGCCCTGTGTTATTCGTTTGGTTTGGGTTTTCTGCCGCCCAAATGAAAGATTTAAAGAATTTTTTACTTTTTTTTCCCTGGCATTCTCTAACCCCAAATTTCTTATGTCGCCAGTCTCGGCGACAAACACGTTGTTAGGGATTTCATGATTTATGTTTTAGAAGGTTTTCACTCTTTTTCAGATAAAATTTTACACTTAATAAAAACATTTTTTTAAAACACCCCCGCACGGGTGAACCGAGATTTCATTCCCCAAACTCCCATTGACTACAAAGGGACAATAGTCACGCTCTGATTGGGCCCAGAAAGCCAACCCCCAGCTCAACCAATCAGCTCTTTTCTCATTTTTACTGTAATTTTTAATGTCCCCCCTTTGAATTTGATTGGGCAAAATTTTTTCCCTAGTTTTTTAATGGTCACTTCGCTCCTATTCTGTTTGGTGGTTTCTGCCGACCAATAAAGCCTTAAACAATTTTAATTACTTATTTCCCCCAAAATTTCTTATCCAATTCCCTGTGCCCGATCTCGGGGACAAAAGCGTTGTTAGGGATTTGATTTTTGATGTTTATCCAAGGTTTTCACTCTTTTTCAGATCAATTTATATTAATAAAAAATTTTTTTTAATCATTCCAGCCCCATTTCTCTGAGGCCAGATTTCATTGCCCCCATTGGCCTAGACACTGGGACAATAGTCCGGGTCGATTGGGGAATACCCAAGCCCCCCAGCCAACCAAACAGTCTTTTCTGTTTTTTCTGTATTTTAACTTCCCGCCTTTGATTTTGATTGTCCAAATTTTTCCATAGGTTTTAATGGCCCTGCGCTCCATTTTGATTGGAAAAGATTGCCAACCCGCTGTCAACCAATCATTTTTTTCTCTTTTTTTAGGGATTTTTGAACTGTCCAAAAAAAAAAAGGGTTACCCAAAATGGGGGTTCATTAATGGTTAAAAGGGGGATTATTTTAAACAAAATGAAAAACTCTTTGAGACCATTTGGAATAACAAATTTTTTTGACTACTAAAAGAGAAGAGTAATGATAACCAAATTTACAATGGAGACAGTCATATAAACCCTTGGGACATGTTGGTACTCAGGTAGTCAGTAACTGGCTAAAATATTGTGGCTAGTATACAGTTTATTTTTTTTGCTCAGGTTCTGTTTTTGGATTAATGTATATATGAGGTGGTTGTGATTATCGTTTGTATCCCCTTTGGTTACTTATCATTGTTACTGAAATAACTTAATAATCTTTATTTTGATATATGGATCACAAGTTAATTCTAACAGACCCCGTGTTTTTTTAAAGTAAGTTTAACCTCCAAAACCCATTAAAAACCTTTCCTCTGTAAAAAACAGTTTGGGGCATCGTACAAACCCCCAAGCCTAGGTCAAATTTGAATTTACAGAATCCAAAATGAAACCCCTATCAGTGGAATTGCATTGGTAAGGGACAGTAGAGGGGAAACATTCTCTAGATCTACAATGGGGGAAGGGGTTGTGTCTGTCACCACAAAAGAAAAGATATCTGACAGAGCAATTTATATTAGCAGAATTCTAGACACACAGGACACACATTTAGTAGGTCTTACTAAAGGGACAATCCTACATTAGAAAAATTTGATACAAGAAGCAAGTAGAAAAATGCTTTAGTAGGGCTGAAATAAATGAAGATAGCAGCTTAGGGAAAATTTAACTCAAATTAACACTACAACAGTGGGTCATTTTTTTCACGTAAAAATTAAAAAGGGTTTAAATGATAAAATGTCTACCCTTTACTTTCCAATAGGGGAAACCAGGGCTCTGCATCATTTCTATACTAAACTCAATAATAAACCAAGACAATATAATGTTCTTTTACCAGATACACAGTGCGGCATACAGGTAAAACACTGTAGATACAGTATAAGAATTAAATATTAGCATATTGGTATTGTAGAGCCTCACTCATGCTTGGACGGCCTCCTGGGCCGTCCTGGGGGTACTCTGCTCACTGGATCGTTGTCTTTTGTAAACGGTATTGGCACACCGACACCGCCTTTTAAACTGGCCTCCGCCAGTTTTATTCAGGCACAGCCGTACACAGAAAAAAATATAAAATAAACCCTCGGCCGTCTGGCCACTAACTAAACAATATTAGAGTCCCACTCTAATCTGTGGTCTGGACCTACCGTCCAGTTCCCACCAATGCTGTACAGTCCCTGCACACTATAGGCTTTACTCAAGCCGTGCCTTAAGTCTGGGGGTAAGAGCCTCTCCTCAGCTCTCTTACTGCTCCACTGCCAGGAAGCAAACCACACCCCCAATCACCTGGAGTAGGAGGCCTTTAATAGGGCTGGAATACGGGGACCTGGAACGTGGGAACAGCCACCTACCCATCTGCAGCTGTTCCGGGTAGGCCAGCCCCTAATGGCTGGACATTAGCCATACTACGTACAAGGGTCAACAACCTAATGTTGCTGACCAACAATACCTGGCTTCCCCCACCGAGACCAGGCCCTCGGTGGCACGTTTCTACCAGGTCTCTCGACGTACGGCATCTAGAGGCAGCACCATGCGACCGCCTAAGATCGCTCTGCCACAGTAATACAATAACCAAATGTTTGTTAACAGCCTGCAGTGCATTTCTCATTAGTTTCCGCCAAGATATTCAGATGTGTGATGCTTTATTGCAAACGCCAAACTGGACAGATGATTGGAGACTATTCATGGACCTAGTGAGATTTTTGGCATCTGGGACAACCTGTCTGTATACAACATTGTCTACAGGTGTGAGAACAGCACTGACAAAATATTGCGCATATCAAGAGACAACTGGGCAGAATGCTGGATCCATATAAATAAATCTCCATTTATGCTGAATATACTGAAGACTGTCCAAATTCAAGTGTTTTGTGTAAAGTTAAGGAACTGAGGTAACACAATGAATAGGATTCAGAACCATGGATTATGTCAGCTGTAAAACCAGCAAAGTACAAACCAATATGTCTTTACTGCTTAACTATTTATCCATTATGCTGTAGCATTTCTGGTGCTGTATTAAGAGTAGACATACATGAGCAGAACAGATAACAATTTACATAAAAAGTTAAAGTGTTCTACCCCACATTGCACAAAAGGCGTAAGTTTAAATAAAAAAAAAACAAAAAAACAATGAAGCCTTAAGGATTCCAAAATATCATAATGTCTTTTTTTATCTTAGGATTTAAGCTCCCTCCAGTTATCTCAAAAGAACCTTCATAAATAACAAGTCTCTGTGCAGTTCCTTTCAAGTGTTAGTTCAAAGTGCCATCTTCCTCTTTAATCAAGAGCAAAAATGTTTTCCATTTGATAGTTGAAAAGCTGAATAGCTAAGAATATGTAAAATTCTATGGCATTGATTTATACATACTTTTATCCAATCTCACAAGTTTCACTTTTGTCTTTTTGTACATTATTGGACAAAAGGTTCTTGTTGATATTTATTTATTTATTTTTAACTCCGAATGGCATTCCCATCTTTTATTGCCTAAGAAACAATTGCTCAAATGTTTAGGAAAGCAAAAGGTCCAGGTATGTTTAAAAAATCCTTTAAAAATAGATAAGATTTAATGAGGTGAAGTGACTTGTGGTAGAAGTGACAAAAATGTGCATTTACATGGCTTGACACCAAGAGCTAAAAAGCATACCTTGGACGTTTAATTACTCCTTTTTATGTATCCATGTGGGCATTTAAATAGGTGTCCCCTAGAGGCAGAAACCAAGCAGTTGCCTTGTGGCTGAGTCTGATTGTGAGTAGTGGAGTGAATGACTTTTGATACTTGAAGATCAAGAATGTTTTCATCGGCACTCTATCGAAACAAAAACATCGCCCACAGAGGTTTGAACAGTGGGAGCAAGAGGATCCTTTTGACAGTTGCTTTTCCAAGTCTGGGTTCTTCACCTTCTTCTTTCGTCATTGTCTTTTGTATACATTATTGGAAAAGCTGTTGATCTCAAAATTTACAGCTGTTTGATAGGTCATGCGGCAATATAGGGGATGATCGGTGGCCAGTTAGCCATGTCGATTTGGCCTTATTAAAGGTAGTGTAATGTTTCTTAAAAACACTTTATTGCAGGAAAACAACACACAGTAAATTGCAAACAGCCCAAGAAAAAACATAAAATGGGGTGGATCCAAGGGGCAGTGTGGTACATGATGGACACCAGAGAAAAGAAATGTATGTCCAGCAGACAGGGTAAAAGAATGGATGTCCAGCAGACAGGGTACAAAACAGGAGTCCAGACAGCCAGAGACACTGTTCAGGAATCAGCATGCACAACACAAACTCAGGCCCTGAGTGCAACAACTGTCAGGGCTAAGTAGTTCTTCAAGAGAGGGTGAGGGACTGCAGCTGTGACTACTGCAGTCAAGTGTTTAAGAAAGGGGCATGAGGCCTGGTGAATCATGACATGTAGATCTTGATGGTGTCTTTGAATCATTTCCTCTTGTCACCCTGGATTCTACGGCCTTGCTTCATTTGGAAATAGAGAACTTGTCTAGGGAGGCAGATCTTAGGTATTTTAATGCAGTGGCCCATCAAGTGGAGTTGGTTTTGCAAGATCATGGCTTCAATACTGGCCATTTCTGACCGAGAAAGGACGATGGATTTGGTGTTGTAATCCTTCCAGTTGATAAGCAGAATCTTCAGCATGGAATTTCTCAAGAGTCTCAAAACTTGAATATGTACTAAAGCTAAAAAATCTAAAGTTGAATTTTTCATTAAACTATTATTTTTTATGATATTTTTTTTTATATCCTTGTGCAATATATGCATATTTTATATGGTACATTTGTACTATAAACTTTAATATATAAGCGTCCTTGTGTTTGGACCCTGCATCCTATCCCTGTACATTGCGAGCTGCTTTTATTGTTAAATATAATTGACAAATACCTCGGGGCTTCCGAGCTAGTAATGTGGATTTGGCCTTTTTAAAGGTAGATCTTGATGGTGTCTTTGAATGATTTCTTTTGGCCAGTTCAGGTTCTCTAGCCTTGGCTCAGTTGAATCAGGCATTATAATGACATGGCCTATCCAACGGAGTTGGTTTTGCAAAATCATAGCTTCAATACTGGTTATCTTTGCCTCAGTAAAGACAATTGGTTAGTTATTTCAATCCTCCCAGTTGATACTTCCGCAGGAAACGTTGATGGAATCTTTCAAGACAAATGAAAGCTTACTACTTTTACCCTTCATTTACTCATTTAAATAACTTGTTATTTTTTAGTTTAGCCTTTCATTGGCAAAAGAGTAGCTTTCTGAAACTGTCTTACAATGTCCATTTAGGGTATGTTCACATGATGTTTTTGGATATGTTTTTAGACGTGTGTTTGGATCTGTGTTTCGAACCCTAAACAGACTCAAACATGCATCTAACAATGTGCAGTGTGATTTACATTGCTTTCAATGTAAAACAGGCATTGGCGTTCAGACAATACGTGTTTTAAATGCGTCTTTCTGATGCGTCTTTCGGATCTGTTCAAGGAATTGAATGTCAATTCTTGATCTGTTTGATGCAGCAGGCATTTTTAAATCTATAGGGTGCATTTCTGATGCAGCAAAAACGCACCCAAACTCGCATCTGCGTGTTGAATGCGTGCTGATGCGTTTTATGCAGCGCTTTTGAATGCATTTTTCAGATTGAAAATGTATCCGAAGACGCTGTGTGAATATACCCTAAGGCTATGTTCACACGGCTTAAAATGGGACGTACTATGGATTACGTCTCCTCTCCCTGCTCTGCAAATCCGCCGCGGGGGGAGATAAGTGACATGTCATTTTCTAGCGGCGTATAGGCGCCGCTTGTAATGTTAGTCTATGGGCCGGTGAGGTGTCGGCCCCCTGCTCCCGCCCCCGTCCACACGGCGTAATTGCGTGGCGTAATTACGCCCCGCAAATAAGCCATGTGAACATAGCCTTACAGTTCTGCTATAGATGAATCAGAGTGGTCCCTAAAGATGTAATATTTATTCTCTACTTATAAAATCAAATGTGCATCGGTTTAATTATAGAAGCAGAAGTAACATGAATGAAAATGAAACTAAGAAAAAAGGACTGAGATAAGATGAATCAATGTAGTGAGAAAACCCCTTTAAGGCCTGGTGCTTAAAGGGGTTTTGCCAGGACATGCCTTATCTGCTAAGAAGCAATTGTAAACAAGCCACGCTGAGCTAAAAGAGAGAGAGACACAGACAGAGCACAGAGCCGTGCATAAGGGATCGTGTGAAATGTTCACTCAAATAATCAAACTACAACTAGTGGATTCTGTATACAAAAGACAACACCTTTTCTCCACAGCAGCTTGAAAGCTTCTTCATGTTCTCTGTCATCAGATAAAGCAGGGATCTACTCAGATAATCACACTACAACTAGTGGATTCTGTATGAAAAAGACAACATATTTCTACCCGGTGCCTAGAAAGCTTCTTCAGCTCCCTTTCATCAGATTAGAAGTGTTCTCTACGCAAGCCCGGCCAGCAGCTCATCAGGTCGTATCCAATAGAAGCTTTTAAGTAACTAAGGGCAGGTAAGGCCGCCTGTAGCTCTCTCAGGCTGCAATTTTTGTAATCACATATATTTAGAAAAGTGATTAAATACCCATTTTGGAGGATCCCACGTCAACTTTACATCGTGGCAAAACCCCTTTAAGAGGTTAAAGTCTCTCTTTGTAATTTAACATGTAGCCAGCTATGTTTTTCAATACAGTGAGAGAGAAAATATGCTGATGCAAACTGTCTAAACCTCTGCCAAAAGGACACTCTTGTGGTACTCTAGCACCTTACAGGCCTATATGGTGAAGACACACTGCAATAGCATTTTATGCATCTTTTATATTCCCCAGAACTAAAAAGGCAATAAATTGTATTTATTGAAGAAAGTATTTTTTTTTTCGTTAACATATCTATAATTGTCATATCTCACAGCTTCCAAACTACTACCTCCCCATAAATTATTCTAACACTTATCGAATATGCCAAGGTTACATGCATAGTCTTCATGTTTATTAAAACAAGCTCCCTTTCTTAATCATGGAAATTAAAAGCAGATTAGTGAGGTTCGTTCGGTTCGTGTTATTGATGCGTCAAATCCTCTACTGTTGTACAGAAACAGAGTAATTAGCAAACACATTAATACTTAAAAAATAAATAAAGCTAAAGCTGAATATTCCTTCAAGCTATTATAAATTTGTTATACTTTTTTTTATATTCCTGTGCAATACATGCACATTTTATATGGTACATTTGTACTATAAATGTAATATATAAGCATCCTCGAATTTGGACCTGCATCTTATTCCTGTACATTCTGGGCTGCTTTTACTGTTAAGTTAACTATGCATGGCAAATATCTCATAAAGTTCAGCTTAAATGCTTCAAGATCAGTAATCTAAAATCATAATGCTACTTTCTGGTATGCCTTCAGCTTATCATTAAAAGGGCTTGAGATGACTGCAATACCTTTAGGGCTTGTCCCCACGGCAAGGTTTATTGGTCAGTTTTTCTGACCGGTATTTTGTCAGTGCTGTGTGAACGCACCCTTTTCCAGCACAAAAATAAAGTTACTGTATAGCAGCAAAGTATGGGTAATATTGTTCCTCTCCCAATGATGTAAATGTTGCACTGTGGCCTCAGATATTTATACTAGCTCATATTTGTTTTTATGTCCACCGGTGGGTTTTTATCCTACATAGTGGAATTGATGTTCGTATAAGGCAATCCCCAATAGCCACATGAATATCCACAATCTTTTCTTATTCCTCCATGTTACAAAAAATCCCAAATATCATTTAATTAGAAAGACCTAATAAAGGTCACCTACACATGTGACTTATGTTTTTTTATCTCTTAGATTATTTACACATAGGGTAGACTGAAAAGTATTTAAGGGGCCCCAAGTATTTTACTGGGCCATAATGTCCATAATACATTTCTGTATTTTTGATTGATTCCTATGTCTGACATGTATGGTATATCCACAGGATATGCCATAAATGTTTGATAGAATTGACCCTTCAAAACCTGCACCAGTAACTGAAAATTGTGCTGCTGTAGTTTCTAAAGTTGTTCTCCGTTGCACAATTTATTCCTTGTTGTCATTATGCTAATAAGCTGTATAATGTCAAGGAGGTGGAGCTGCTTCTGGTGTTGTTACTGTATGCTAATAAGCTGTATAATGTCAAGGAGGTGGAGCTGCTTCTGGTGTTGTTACTGTATGCTAATAAGCTGAATAATGTCAAGGAGGTGGAGCTGCTTCTCGTGTTATTACTGTATGCTAAAAAGCTGTATAATGTCAAGGGGATGGAGCTGCTTCTGGTGTTGTTACTGTATGCTAATAAGCTGTATAATGTCAAGGAGGTGGAGCTGCTTCTGGTGTTGTTACTGTATGCTAATAAGCTGTATAATGTCAAGGAGGTGGAGCTGCTTCTGGTGTTGTTACTGTATGCTAATAAGCTGTATAATATCAAGGAGGTGGAGCTGCTTCTGGTGTTGTCACTGTATGCTAATAAGCTGTTTAATTTCAATGAGGTGGAGCTGCTTCTGGGTTGTTTACTGTATGCTAATAAGCTGTATAATGTCAAGGGGATGGAGCTGCTTCTGGTGTTGTTACTGTATGCTAATAAGCTGTATAATGTCAAGGAGGTGGAGCTGCTTCTGGTGTTGTTACTGTATGCTAATAAGCTGTATAATATCAAGGAGGTGGAGCTGCTTCTGGTGTTGTTACTGTATGCTAATAAGCTGTATAATGTCAAGGAGGTGGAGCTGCTTCTGGTGTTGTTACTGTATGCTAATAAGCTGTATAATATCAAGGAGGTGGAGCTGCTTCTGTGTTGTTACGTATGCTAATAAGCTGTATATATCAAAGGATGGAGCTGCTTCTGGTGTTGTTACTGTATGTTAATAAGCTGTATATATGTCAAGGAGGTGGACTCTTGTGGTGTTTATTACTGTATGCTAATAAGCTGTATAATGTCAAGGAGGTGTAGCTGCTTCTGTGTTGTTACTGTATGCTAATAAGCTGTATAATATCAAGGAGGTGGAGCTGCTTCTGGTGTTGTTACTGTATGCTAATAAGCTGTATAATGTCAAGGAGGTGGAGCTGCTTCTGGTGTTGTTACTGTATGTTAATAAGCTGTATAATGTCAAGGAGGTGGAACTTCTTGTGGTGTTATTACTGTATGCTAATAAGCTGTATAATGTCAAGGAGGTGGAGCTGCTTCTGGTGTTGTTACTGTATGCTAATAAGCTGTATAATGTCAAGGAGGTGGAGCTGCTTCTGGTGTTGTTACTGTATGCTAATAAGCTGTATAATGTCAAGGAGGTGTAGCTGCTTCTGGTGTTGTCACTGTATGTTAATAAACTGCATAATGTCAAGGGGATGGAGCTGCTTCTGGTGTTGTTACTGTATGCTAATAAGCTGTATAATGTCAAGGAGGTGGAGCTGCTTCTGGTGTTGTCACTGTATGTTAATAAGCTGCATAATGTCAAGGAGGTGGAGCTGCTTCTGGTGTTACTGTATGCTAATAAGCTGTATAATTTCAAGTAGGTGGAGCTGCTTCTGGTGTTGTTACTGTATGCTAATAAGCTGTATATTGTTAAGGAGGTGGAGCTGCTTCTGGTGTTGTTACTGTATGCTAATAAGATGTATAATGACAAGGAGGTGGAGCTGCTTCTGGTGTTGTTACGGTATGCTAATAAGCTGTATAATGTCAAGGAGGTGGAGCTGCTACTGGTGTTTTTACTGTATGCTAATAAGCTGTATAATGTCAATGAGTTGGAGCTGCTTCTGGTGTTGTTAATGTATGCTAATGAGAGTGATCATGACAAGGAGGTGGAGCTGCTTCTGGTGTTGTTACTGTATGCTAATAGGCTGTATAATGTCAAGGAGGTGGAGCTGCTACTGGTGTTGTTACTGTATGCTAATAAGCTGTATAATGTCAAGGAGCTGGAGCTGCTACTGGTGTTGATACTGATTGTTGATGAGTTGTATAAAGTCAAGGAGATGGTTACGTCCTGTTGTTGTCGCTGTATGATAAGCAGCTGTATAATGTAGTGAACAGAAGTAGACCTCACTGTCCACTACTAAACAAATGCCTATAAACCTGTGTGTTGTGAAATACATGTATTTATCTGTGCTGTGTGACCTTCACTTGAACTTAGTAACTCTGATAACTGTCAGTGTAAAGTTGTGATTACTGAGAACTGCAATGCCACGCTTAAACTGCACTGTGATTGTAGAGGGTTAACATCTGCAAATCCTCAGGGGAGGGTAGCCATGGCAAAATAGGTGGGGCATAGTTTATAACAAGACAACTAGTTAGTTATGGGTTAGTGGTTGTTGTTGTGGAGAAGTTACCAACATAACATACTGACTGAAGCACTGCTGTCCCCTGGGCTCATGGGCCAGCTTCACCTTTACTTCCTAGCCACATGGAAGGGAACAGGAAAGCAGTACAGCTAAAAAGGAACCAGCAGTCCTGTCAGTGGAGGAGCCTAGAATCCAAGGAGGAATCGTGAGGTATGTTGGTCCTGCACACCTCCTGGCCTTTGGGATCCAGCAGGCCTGGCCCAATACTCAAATGCCCAGATCACTTAGGGTTAAAGGGAAACTCCTTGGTGACATATCTGAAATGCTCTTATGTATATGCAATTGAAAAGTGGGATTGCCACCCCTTGCTGTAGGCTGTGTATCTTTGACTACATGAAAAAACTTTATTTGAAAGCTGCATTTCTTATGTTTATAAGACCTTGCTTGGAAGAACAGTAAAGGAAAGGTGTTACTGCTTCATAACATCTGGTCTCCTGCCTTTATCTATGTTGCTCCACCAAAGACACCTCAAAACACCATCACTGGCAGTTAGAGGACTACAACAACTAGAGTGTGTCACGGGGATACCACCATCATCCTCAGATACCCCCCACCACTGCACCGATGCCTGGGAAGCATGAAAGGGGTGGTGAATGATGCCTCCATGATGTCACTACTACTCCCATCCTCTGCACTGCTGCCTCGACGAACCGCATAAAGTCAAGGAGGTGGAGTTGTCCCTGTTGTTGTTGCTGTATAAAGTCAAGGAGGTAGAGATGCTTCCATTGTTGTCACTGTCATACTAGTTGGTAATATAAATTCAAGGAGGTAGAGAATCTTCTTGTGTTGTTACTGTATGCTAATGCGCTTTTTAGAGTCAAGGAGGTGGAGATGCTACTGGCATTGTCACTTTATGCTAATGTGGTGTATAAAGTCAAGGAGGTGGAGATGCTCCTGGTGTTGTCCCTGTATTCTTATGAGCTGTATTAAGTCAAGGAGGTGGACAGTCTTCTGTTGCTGTCACTGTATGTAAATGAGCTGTATAAAGTCAAGGTGGTGAAGAGTCTTCTATTGTCACTGAATACTAACTAGTGCTATAAAGTCAAGGAGGTAGAGAGTCTTCTGTTGTTGTTACTGTATCTTAATCAGCTGTATAAAGTCAAGGAGGTAGAGATGCTTTCATTGCTGTCAATGAATACTAGTTGGTAATATAAAGTCAAGAAGGTGGAGATTCTTCTGATGTCACTGTATACTAATTAGCTATATAAAGTGAAGGCGGTAGAGAGTCTTCTGTTCTTGTTACTGTATCTTAAATGGGTTTTGCCACGATGTAATGTTGACGTGGGATCCTCCAAAATGGGTATTTAATCACTTTCCTAAATATATGTGATTACAAAAAGTGAAGCCTGTGAGAGCTACAGCATTGCACAGTCCCCCTTAGCTTCCTGAAAGTTTACATTAGACATGACCAGGACAATGACAGGAGCTGATCTGGCTGTGCTTGCGTGTTTGCACTTCTTATCTGATGACAGGAAACATGAATGAGCTTTGAAGGGACTGGGGAGAAAGTGCAGTGTATGAGGTTGTCTGCTGTATAGAGAATCCACTGGTTGTAATGTAATTATTTGAGTAAACATTGCAAACGCTCCCTTCTTCCTCGCTCTCTGCTCACCCCACTCCCTCTCACCCCTGCAGCCGTTCATGACGCTGCATGCTTTGTTTATCTTCTCTCCTGAGCAGATAAGAGGTAAGGAACTCACTTTGTGGCAAAACCCCTTTAGTTAGCTATATAAAGTCAAGGAGGTAGAGAGTCTTCTGTTCTTATTACTGTATCTTAATGAGCTGAATAAAGTCAAGGAGGTGGAGATGCCTCTGTTGTCAATGTATGCTAATGAGCTGCATAAAGTCAAAGAGGTAGAGATGCTTCCATTGTCACTGTATACTAATGAAGTGTATAAAGTCAAGGAGGTAGAGATGCTTCCATTGTTGTCACTATATACTGATGAACTGTATAAAGTCAAGGAGGTAGAGATGCTTTCATTGCTGTCACTGAATACTAGTTGGTAATATATAGTCAAGGAGGTAGAGCGTCTTCTGTTGTTACTATATACTAATTAGCTATATAAAGTCAAGGAGGTAGAGAGTCTTCTGTTGTTACTGTATACTAATCAGCTATATAAAGTCAAGGAGGTAGAGAGTCTTCTGTTGTTACTGTATACTAATCAGCTATATAAAGTCAAGGAGGTAGAGAGTACTTCTGTGTTGTTACTGTATACTAATCAGCTATATAAAGTCAAGGAGGTGGAGATTCTTCTGATGTTGTTACTGTATACTAATTAGCTATATAAAGTCAAGGAGGTAGAGATGCCTCTGTTCTTGTTGCTGTATCTTAATGAGCTGTATAAAGTCAAGGAGGTAGAGAGTCTTCTGTTCTTGTTGCTGTATCTTAATGAGCTGTATAAAGTCAAGGAGGTAGAGATGCCTCTGTTGTCAATGTATGCTAATGAGCTGCATAAAGTCAAAGAGGTAGAGATGCTTCCATTGTCACTGTATACTAATGAAGTGTATAAAGTCAAGGAGGTGGAGATGCTTCCTGTGTTGTTAGTGTATGCTAATGAGCTGTATTAAGTCAGGGAAACAGCAACACTTTAGCTAAAGGTCCTGATTCCTGCCCTATTTTCAAGGTTTAATTAACATGCCTAAGGACAGGAATAATCATCACAGGCCTATCCTTATGGAGGACCATCATGCTTTGCTGGGCAGAATAAGGGTGGTCAAATGATGTCTTTTAGCTGAAGCATCTCCGCATCCTTGATTTTTTACAGATCATCAGCATACAGTGATAACAGAATGCCAGTGTAACTCATCAGGTAACGTGGAATGGCTTGTCATCAGAAGCCATTATCCAGAAACTCTTCTAAGAAACAACCCTGGTGTATTCTGTTATAGTAACTAACATCTGCTTCCATTTCAATTTCTCAGAACAGGCACTCTGACATAACTGTAAACATAGCCTTGTTGAAGTGTTATTCCTAATTCTTTTTATAATCAGCTAACTTCTTAGGTTATTAGGACATATCTGTATTACACATAGTTTACACATTTTACGCCTATGTTATGATTAAGAATCTGGAAAATGACGTATTTTTTACACATTTTTTGTCACACTTAAAGTTAATTAGCAGTAGAAAAAATTATAATTACTTGCTCCTAGTGAATAGCATTCATTAAAGCTGTTACCATGCACCTTCAGGATGCAGGTCATTTCTATAATACATATACATAGCTAAGATTCATATCAAATAATAACACAGCCTATAACAAGGTCATATCAAATTGACTGAGCAGTTTTGAAAATGATGGAAAAAGCAGTGACCTTCAAGTAAAGAAATTAGGTTTATACCAAGAAAGTAGGTCTACTGAAGGGTTCGTATTAATACATGTCAATCAATAGGACATTATAAGCCAATGCTGCATATAGTTATAGAATTATACCTGACATCTAAGAGGTTCTGACAACAGATACTAAAATAAAACTGCAACGTATGCTGGCATAATCTTTATTTTCTGCTTCAGTTGAAGCCACAAATTTCTTACAGCAGCACAGTATATCTATCGTGTTTAAATGTGTTTTAACATCAGCAGATGGATGATGAAATTGTTCTTAAAGGGGTTGTCTCACTACAAGGATTGCTTTTTGTGTTAAAGATCTTGCAAAAACAAATCACTTTGCAATATATGTCCATTAACAGAGTCCTACCTATTCCTAGATATCCCCTCTTGTATGGGCTGCATCAGCTCCTCAGGTCATTATAGCTACAAACCTGTTCAATCTCACCTAATAGGCTGCCAGCACTGGTTGCTATAGCTACAGACCTGTTTGATCTATCCTGATAGGCTGCCAGCACTGGTTGCTATAGCTACAGACCTGGCTTCTACTGCAGCGTAGTAGAAGCCAGTAAACACGCCCCTGAATTCAAAATGAAATCATGAAAACAGGGCTGAGGTAAGATGAATCAATGTAGTGAGACAACCCCTTTTAAGTCATTAACCAAAGGATCCATTATTATTATTTTAAATCAAATTATACATAAACAATACCCACTAAATGTAAAGGATCTTGTTCCCTCTTACATATTTTCCTCTTCTTCGATTTTATTCTGTATCAAACTGCCATTAAAACTGTGAATCACGTAAAGAATTCATCTATATGTGTTTCACAAGACCTATTTTGTGCATCCTTTTTAGGAACCTCACAGTTGACCTTTGTTTCAGTAAGGCAACTGGCTGAAGCAGAAGCCCCCTTCCATCAAATTTATTCTAGAACCTGAGTAACTTGTATGCTAGGGCAACACAGCACAGGACAAATAACGTTGGAAACAAGGCTGGTTTTAGTTTGTACTATCGGCCCATACAAATGAATGTACAGGAAACCGACAGCAAAACGCAAAACTCCGGCGGAATTTGCAACATGTTGCAGTTGCCGACAGATTTTAAACGCCACGGGCAAAGATTACAGCACAGGTTTTTCATTGCTATCTATGCAGCACAATGAATCGTCGGATTTTCAACGGTTTCAAAATACGGAACCGTCGAACATCCGACAGTATTTCTGTGACATGTAGACATAGTCTAAACAAGGATGTTTTTTTACAGAAAGTGCCACATACATGGGTTGTGTTTGGTATTGTATATCAGCTCCATTGAAGTAAACAGGACTCAGTGTTACCACGTTCTCCAGCCACTTTGACCTCTCCTTCACATTAGATCCCTTGTGAGGCAGTTGCAAGCACATCAAATAACTTCAGAATTTGCTGACCAGGTTGCGCACCAGGAGTAGTTATTGCTAGCTTGTATATAACCTCCTTCAGCTTGACAGATAAGACGCTGAGAATATTGAATGTCCTGATAGTTGGGGGCCAGGAATCTACTAGTATTTTGTTCAAGTGATCTGATATGTATACAGTACTATTTGATATAGTTGTAGTTATTGCATCTAGTACTCTCTTTAATTTGCTTACCTAGAGGTACTGTTTTCCCTTGTGTTTTTGGTTCTGCTCAATTTGCTTTGTGACAGTTTTTAGGGCAGTTTATTCCCGGGGCCTGTTTGGTGATAACTTTTTCGTATTAGGGTCAGTTGTAGCTTAGT
Source organism: Phyllomedusa bahiana (assembly GCA_025379985.1). NCBI lineage: Eukaryota > Metazoa > Chordata > Amphibia > Anura > Hylidae > Phyllomedusa > Phyllomedusa bahiana. The sequence goes on from JAODAL010052548.1 coordinate 16,081, forward strand.
TACAATTATGAGGTATATCTCATGGACTAAAAGGATCAGGGGGTCCAGTGTCAGGGACAGCAGTAGGGCTAGGTCTAGGGAAAGCTTCAGGGAGAATTATTTAGGGCCAGTGACCTTACCATAGCCTTACTTCTAGATTGAAGCTTTTATGCTCTCTCCCTCAAACATGTCCATGCCATACTCTGCCTAATGTCCTGAGGTCTTATGGCGAGTCCCACTGTTTTTGTACTTGATACACGCTTCGTATAATATTGCATTTCACTGCTAGGTTGGCTATTATACATTACAATATTAACTCTTCATTCTGTGCCAACTAACGTTGCTACACTAAGGAGCAATGCCATATTAACATACTGTTTATGGTAGAAATCAGACATGGTTTCCTACTCTTCGATGGCTCTTTAAAATGCAAGGGTAATTTTTGTTAAAGCCAGCTATATAACGTAAGGAAGGTATTGGATTTTCAGAGCAAGAGCCACTCCTTACTAGAGGCTCTTCTCTCACTAATGGAGAGGGAACTAATAGGACATATCAAAAGTGACTGTCTTGGTGAGACATTCCCTTCTAACAGGTTTTACCACTATCTACCAAAAGTCCATTGAAGTTTTATATTCTAAGACAGAGGGCCTACAAGAGATCTTCTAATGCAGAAAACATTAAACCGGAGTTTTCAGAAAGAAATAAAATATGTTCAAAAATGTTATGCAATGCTTAGCCTAATCTACTGGTCAGCTCTTCTGTGCCTCAATCTGGCATTAATCAGCACCTAAATGTATTGGCTTGGAGTCTGTAGTTATATAACACAAGATCTATTCCCACAAGTACCTTCTCTGTTCTGAAGAGCAAATCTCGCAATTTATGCAAATGACTGACTTTTGAAATCAATTTTATAAAGTTTCAGTAAATTGCTTTATTCCGTAACCTTTAAAATTGTCTTGAAGTACTTTGAAATATACCATAGACATAACATGCTCTTGGATTACATGCACACACTTTGCTCTTACCTGTTCTTAGAATGCATCTTTGGACTCAGAGACTTACGGCAATCTTCACCGGAAGAACTTTTAAATTTAAAGAAACCACTTACTTTTCTTTGCAAGAATATAAATCTTAAACAGCTAGTCTAATTTTAGTTCCAACTTATTCCTGAACCTTTGATTGTCAACATATTCCAGAAGCGAGAGGCTATCGAGGTTCATCTTCATGTTAAACGTAGACAATATATGAAAAGAAAGCAAAGACTATTGCTCACTATTAATTATATTTATGAATAGGTCGCTAATATTCCAGCTTAGAAGTTTTATTTAAAGTCCTTTAGTAAGAACTACTTAAAACCCAAACTCATGACACATGTCATGAATCAGATGTCTCCAGCCTAATGGTACCCTTCAGCTCTCACAGCTTTCATTCAAACACTCCGGCCTCATTTACACCTGCATATATCGGCATCAGCATTTGTGAGCCAAAACTAGAAGTGAAGCATAAAGAGGAAAAAAGTATCATGAAAAGATAAGCTCCAATAATGTGCTTGGGATTCACTATTGGTTCTGGATTACTAATACCAATGCAAAATATGGACCTAAGTAGGCAAATGTGAACGTGGCACAGGTTTTCAGTGGGATTTACAGACGTTTTTTGGATTTGAAAACTGTCTGCAACGCGACTGTCAACCTTTGACATTAACTTAAATAGAAAATCTGTGCAGCAGTCCCCACTGCACGGATTTTCCGCCGGACGGTTTTTCACGCCGCCGGCGTTCCAAAAAACTTACAACATGTTCATTCTTCCGCCTGGTTTTTGGGCGGAACATAAACATGTGGGTGCAAAGGAGGAGGTGCTTGAATTAATAAACCGTGAACAAAAGCCATACCCCTGCATGCCAAAAAAAGACAAAATACCATATTTGGCCTCTGTCGTGTAAACACACCCTAAGGGCATGTACCCACGGCACGGGTTTGCGGACGGTTTTTCAGACAGTTTGCAGTTTTGCAGACCGTCTGAAAAACCGTCCGCAAACGAGCACAACGGAAAACCCGTGCAGCAGTCCCTACTGCACGGGTTTACCGCCCAGCGGTTATTCTCCGCCCGCGGGCCGCCTGAAAAACATTCTACATGCACATTCTTTCGGTTCTTGACGGAATATGTGCAAGTGAATGTGAAGGGCTTTTCTACGCTCAACGCACGGCACACAAACCGGACAAGTACCAGTCGGATAAACCGACCGGTATTTGTCCATTGCCGTGTAAACAAGCCCTAACTCTTTTAAACTAGGCAAGAGTTTTGAGGAACTGAGCAGGTTTCTAAAAATTTACAGAGAGACTGCAGGTGGAGGAGGGGGTAAATAAAGGGTAAGTATTGCTTATTCTTCACACAGTTACAACATCTTATGTATTCATATCTATTAGTGACTTATGCAAGACAAATATAAAGATTACAATACTCTTGCATTTTACATTTCCATGGTTTGGATATTCATTTACAAATACAAAAACAAAATATGTGTTAAGGATGTGGATTATAACAATTATGAATATATAGGACTGAATGATTTGAGTCTCTATGTGGTCCAATGCACTCTTTTAGTATCAAATATAGATGTGGACATCACATATAATACTGTGCAAAAGTAGTGATATTACCCTACAAAGCCCTGATCTCTAACTCACTGATTGAATTCTATCTGGTATTATACATAGGGATTTGAGCAAGTCTACATCCACAGAAGATCTGTGTTTTGTTCTCCAAGATGTTAGGAACAACCTCCCTGCTGAGTTCCTTCAAAAACTGTGTGAAAGTCTTTCTTGAGGAACTGAGGCTATTTTAAAGACATAGGCTGGTCACACCAAATATTGATTCGACTTTGATTTCTCTTTTGTTTATTCATTTTGCATTATTTGTTAATTGATCAAAATAAACTTTTAACACTTCTGTATTTGAAAGCATTCTTACTTTGCAGCATTTTTCCACACCTGCCTATCATTTTGCCTGTTGCCCCTGGTAATCAAAACAGCTATTTCACCTTTCTTTATATATTCAGCTATAACTAACAAGAAATGCAGTAACACCTGTTTCTTTAGCCACACAATACACATTCTCACATCAATCACCGAAACAAGAAGGTAGAAAAAATATGAAGAAAAACTTACTTAATGTAGTAGGGCACTTTGTTAAGTGAAACGGATCGTTGCCATGGAAGCTGTACTGAAGCTGAGACAGTAAGAAAAATAGAAGAACTGTTAGACCTTAACAGTCTAAAAAAAAATAAGGTAAACTAAAATGAAACAAAACAATAATAGATTACTACATTTTTTTATATTTATCGGTTATAAATGATCAAGAAAAAATGTGAAAGACATAAAAAAATAAAATAAACTACAGCAAATTTAAAATGATGCATTCATACACAAATTGGAAAACATTCACACTTCCACTTGCCACCGCCAATGGAGTGGTGAGATGTTTTTCCATTAAATTGTGTTTGTCATTCTGCTCCGGGATTCCAATTAAGCCTTATGCACAGGGTTGAGGTAAAGAGAAGTGATATGGAATCCATTGACGTTTAGGGAACTATAAATTACCTTCATATGCCTCTGAATTAATAAAGATGAATACAGACGTTTTGTGTCACAATGTGACAGAAAAAAAATTATGCCATATCTCACTGGATGTCGCATTGCAGGGTATTCTTTCATACAAGCAATGTACTGTAAATACATAGGGGTAGATTAGACTGGGATTTCACATGTCAGCCTAAAACATAAGTAAGCTGCCGTAGGATAGCTGCTATTCAAAGGCACACTTCTCTTCTATACTTGGTACATCTTTGGCTGTCTGTGCCAGACAATCTACATATGTAGATTTTTGCTATAATTTAAAGGGGTATTATAATCTCTGACATTTATGGCATATACACAGGATGTGCCAAAAATGACTGATAAAAGTGAGTCCTAACTCCGGGACCCACACCTATTGTGTTTTCCCTTCTATAAGCGTGATTGCAGTGGCAGAACCCACATCTATCAGACATTTATGGCATATCCTGTAGATATGCCTTAAATAACCAAAATGGCAATACCCCTTTAAAGAAGTAGTGCCACCAATGACATTAATCACTTATCCACAGGATAGGTGATAAATGTCTTTGCTAGAATATCTGAGCACAAAAACAGAGACTGAGACTCCCATCCTTTACAAATTGAGGAAGTCTTTAAATGGAGCAGTGGCCAAATATGTGCCCTGCTGCTCTAGTCAAAGTCTATGGGATCAACGGAGATAACCAAGTACAGTGCTCGGAAAGATAGGGGACTTGTTTTAGCAATCAGTGGTGGTATCAGTGATGGAACCTGGAGATCCTGTAGATAGGTGACGTATGTCATTGGTGGCACAACCCCTTTGAGGCAGTTTCTGGTGTAAATTAGAGTTGAGCCAAGGGAAGCCTCTCCCCTTCCACTAAGCCCCAACCACAGAGTTAAAAAGTGGTGTGAGAAGTGCAGAATTCACAAATTTTGACTACAGAAAGGGCAGGTGCTTGTGGAATGTGTTTGTGAACATTCTGTTTTACACTGTCTACGGCTATGTAATTATCTAACATATGACTATGGCATAATAGGACCTGTTGTTTCAGAGGAGAGATGCTTTACACTTTAGATGAATTAAAGTCTTAACTGCAGGAATAGTCTCAGCTCACCCTCTCCTCCTCCCTGCAAACTAACTTCTTCCCAGGTGACATAGCATGCCTAGAAAACTTTCCTATAGAAGTTAATGAGTCTGCTTCTGTTCACAGACTCCTATGCCCATGACGCTGCTGTAAAGCATCTCTCTAAATGCTGTTAAAAGTATCACAGGGAAGATGCCTACCCTCATAATCATATACAGACAACAGAATTAAAAAATCTACAACCAGAAAATATAAACAACTAAGAAGAAAAGAATATGTATCAGTATCTTGGTTTAATTAGTAAAAAAAAGTTGCCACAGATTTCCTTTAAGCATCATTAAATCTAAACACATAGTATAATTTCCTTTGTATAATCAGTTAAATACATAAAAAGCTAAAGGAATTGAAGTAGACATGTTTAATAGGCATTGGAGAATTATGGTATTTTGAAGTGAAGGGACTAAAGTTGCACATCATTGCGATATAGCAGAACATATGACCATACATCTTAGCTCAATGTCATCAGATGGCTAAAATTACATCTTTAACTTACTAGACAAGAAGTGTTGGGAGGCAGGGCCGAAATCCCGATGTGCTTCTTGAAGTTGTTTGAGACGTTCTTCAACTGCTGCCTAGAAACCCACCAAAAAGTCATTATGACCATTGTATAAATTTATTCACATAATAAAATTAATAAAATACATAATGAGGATGAAATGGGTCAACCAATGCCAGCACGGTTATAGCAAGCTATAGTAGAAAACTGACCTAAATATCTACAGGCTTACTGTCAAATCTGAACAAGAGATTGTATATGACTATCTGGTTTATAGAACATGTCATATTAGCTGAAGCTGATTGATTGTCAAGCACTCATAGTTTTCTCAAGGAGTCCCAAATTCACTTATTTCTCCTCCCCCATTCCCACATTACATTCAATTGCCTTAGATTTTACAACTGAAAGCTTTGTCCTCTGCGCAGTCAGCATCTCTTTGGGGACACACTGTCCATCCTGTGAAAACTAAATTTGTTTTAATCAACATTTTGCACGGGTGGCAATAAAGCAGATTTTTCCTCTGCCAAGTCTTGCAGCTCTCAATAACGGCAGCATGATTTATGGCGTTACAACACTGCTTACAAATTGCATCCAATATATGTATCACAGAGGTGCCAGGAAGCAACAGATAAATACGTAAAAATTACAAATGGAGAGTATCAAAGAAAAATAAAATCATGTCCCGGTGAAATAATTTGCTCTTAGCTTTGGAAAGAATGCTGACAGAAACAATCTAGCCCACACAAGGTCAGGATCTGCATTAATGAATATGTACTGTGAAATCTAAAACAATTAACTGTAATACAAAATTTACTATTAGGCTTTCCACAAGTAATGTAGAGTTACTCCCCATAGGGATTTTAAAATGTACTTTCCCCATATATAGTCATGAACAGAATCCACAAAGTGACTAGAGCTATGACAGGTGTTGGCCCCTACCAACCACAAAAGTCAGGAGACGACTTCCTATAAGTATTCAAATTCAAAAAACAGTGGCACACTATGGACTAAAGAAACTATCAAAAAGGACATAGGAATTTTGGAAAAAGCATTACTGCTAACTAGGATACATGGAAACATTTTTAAGGTTCTTAGTTCACACTTTTGGCCAAAACTGCTTAAGCCCACCTCTGGACTTCACCGGGACCTCAGTGCAGGTGGGTCCTACACTATTGTTACCTCTCTATTGGGTCCTGTTCAGACTAGCACACTTCAGGGAGCGAAGATACCTGCTTCAAAGCACACTACACTGATTTAAAACCTGAGAAGGTGGGTGGGGTGCAAAAACCAAAATGGAGGCAGCCACACCTCCCTAGTTTTCTGATGTGCAAAACCAAATGTTGCATTTGACTTACTATAAGTAATGGGCAATTTGTGAATTTTACAGGGAGTTAGAAAGTTTCAGGCAGAGCAGCAATAAGATTACTTAAACTAAGTAAAAAACTGCATTTACTGAACAATTATGTCTATTAAAAGATAGGGAGAAAGGTCGGACATACATTCTTTGTATTTAGTACAAAACACCAATAATATGTCAATATCCGATTCAAACTTGTGTGATCCTGATCTGCTATATGAACCTGATTACACATTGGTATCTGCCAGTCTGTACTGTGCCAGGGAACTGAAATGTTCCTACAATTCATGGAATGAGGTGTTCACAAGAGCAGAAGCTTCCACCATTGTCACTGGACTGTCTTACCTCAACCCTTTCTGTTCTTGTGCCTTGACTAAAAAAAGTGGTTGTTTGTCCACCATGTACAGGGCGTTTAGGGATAAGCACGGGACATACTTATTAGACACTGGTATGATCCTGCTCTATTATGTGAACCTGATTACGCAGTGGCATCTGCAGGTCTGTACTGCGACAGGGAACTGAAGTGTTTGGTTCCCTGTCCCTAAAATTCATGGCATGCAGTGCACATACTGAATGTAATCTTCCCAAGAGCAGAAGCTGCCACCATAGTCATTGGGCTGTTTTACCTTTCTGTTTTAGTGCCTTTAGAAAACAAATTTTGAACTTGGATGTAATGTGTTTAAAGGGGTTTTTCCACAATCTCATTTCATACCTCATGTATCCAGCTCTTCAGCTCTGTGTGCGCAGAAGGGGGCGTGTGTGATTTGTTTGAATTACATATCATGAGACCCAGCAGGATGACATCACCAGGCCTTTCTTCTCTTTAGTCAAGGAAAGGTCTGTTTATGTGTAGAACTGTAAGTAGCCACATTGTAGGTAAAACTTTTGCCTCCAGGCACAAGGGTCCTTGATTCAAACCCCTGCAGGAACCAAACCTGTGTCGTTTTTTTCCTCTTTATCAAGGCTGATTGAGGTTTCTTTTTTCTTTTATTTGCACTGTTTGACTAATTACTAAGGAGTACAAAGGACGGGAGTAGAATGACAGCACCTGGGGTTTGAACACTCAGTAGCTATCTGAGAGGAGAGGTGATGTCTGAGCATGTGCGACCAGGACTAAGAAGCTCTCAGCCCTGGTCGTATCCCCTGGAGACGAGCTGTTAACAATGGATCACTAAAGGAGCAGCTCAGACAAAAACGGTCCAGAATTTTTAATAATGATGAATGGTGAAATTGTATTATTTAATTTACAAACTTCCTATGTCAATTTTACTTTGTGGCAAAACCCCTTTTAGGATAAGGAAGAGACATTCTTATATGTCACTTATGTGACCTTGATCAGTTATGTGGACCTAATTACACAGTGGCATCTGCAGGTCTGTACTGTGACAGGGAACTAAAATGTTTGGTTCCTTGTCCCTAAAATTCATGACAAGACGTGCAGATTCTTAACGTTGTGTTGCGAAGAGAAGAAGCTGCCACCAATGCTATTGGGCTGTTTTATCCCTGCCCTGTTTTTCTGTCTTTACTTAAAGGGGTTTTGTCACGATCTCATTTCATACCTCCTGCATCTAGCTCTTGAGCTCTGTGTGCTCAGAAGGGGGCGTGTTTGATTTGTTTGAATTGCATATCATGTGACCCAGCAGGCTGACATCACCAGGCCTTTCCACTCTGTAGTCAAAGAAAGGTCTGTTTATGTAAAGCATTGTGAGTAGCTGAGAGGTAAAGTTTTTGCCTCCAGGCACAAGGGTCCTAGGCTCAAATCCCTGCAGGAACCAAAAGTGGTTTTTTTTGTTTTTTTTTTCCTTTATCAATGCACATACCTCATTGAGGTTTCTTTTTTTACTATTTATTTATTTGCACTGTTTGACTAATTTCTAAGGAGTACAGAGGACAGGAGTAGAGTGACAGCACCTGGGGTTTGAACACTCAGTAGCTATCTGAGAGGAGAGGTCATGTCTGAGCATGTGCGATCAGGACTAAGAAGCTCTCAGCCCTGGTCGTATCCCCTGGAGACGAGCTGTTAACAATGGATCACTAAAGGAGCAGCTCAGACAAAAATGGTCCAGAATTTTTAATAATGATGAATGGTGAAAATGTTTATTATTTTATTTTCAAACTTCCTACATCAATTTTACTTCGTGGCAAAACCCCTTTAAGGATAAGGAAGAGACATTCTTATATGTCACTTATGTGACCTTGATCAGTTATGTGGACCTAATTACACAGTGGCATCTGCAGGTCTGTACTGTGACAGGAAACTAAAATGTTTGGTTCCTTGTCCTTAAAATTCATGACAGGACGTGCAGATATTGAACGTTGTGTTGCTAAGAGAAGAAGCTGCCACCAATGCTATTTGGCTGTTTTATCCCTGCCCTGTTTTTCTGTCTTTACTTTAAAAAAAAACTCTGCACTTGGATGTTTATCCACTATACCACAGGTGTCAAACTGCGGCCCTCAGCTGTTGGTAAACTACAACTCCCATCATGAATTTGTATAATCTATAACTGTGGGCATCATGGAAGTTGTAGTTTCCCAACAGCTGGAGGGCCGCAGTTTGACACCCCTGCACTATACACTGCATTTAGGGATAAAGAAGGGACATACTTATCTGTCACTTATGTGATCTTGACCTGTTGTCTGAACCTAATTATGCAGTGGCATCTGCAGGTCCCGTACTATGAAAGGGAACTGAAAATGTTCAGTTCCCTGTCCCTGAAATTCACGAAATGCAGTGCTCATCCTAAATGTCATGTTCCCAAGTGCAGAAGCTGCTGCTCTTTTACCCCAGCCCTATCTGTTTTGGGGCCTTTCATAAATAAAGCCTTTGCATTTGGATTTTTATCCACCATAAACAGAATCTGCTTTTATTTATATTGATGATTTATCCTTTGGATGGTTCAATTTTGAGGAAGATATGATTTATTGAACAAACTACCTGAAAATAGAAAGTCCTATGTGTGAGGAAAAAAAAGGTAAGAACTAAAAAGTGTACTAAATTCTATACTCCAAAAGGCAAAATTCTGCTCTAGATATAAAGACCCAAAACATGAAAAGGTAAAAGAATACTTCAAATGTAGTAACAGTGCTAATAAGGCTGCAGAATACCAGATGTTGGTACAAACTTCACAGTAGGTGAGCCTAGAGAATGTCTCATTTCCATGTAATAAGATTGTTATACCTGTAGGAGCTTCCACCTGATGCGGGATCCCGCTGGGGGAGCCGTCTTTGAGATGGCGAATACTTAA
>JAODAL010052549.1:0-25894 GCA_025379985.1 Phyllomedusa bahiana
CTGATTGATCAACGGGAGACATCTTTTTCGTCTGTTTCACGTTTTTTAAATGTCACGGTGGAACAACCCGTCAGCGACGTGACAGCAGTAGAGTCCCAAGTAGTAGTAGCGGCAGCAGCAGCAGCAGGCAAGGTGGCAAAGCCTAATGGATGACCTCGGGAAAATCTTATTTACCACCTCACCAACGCATGTAGTGCAGGGCACACATACAACACACAGAGACCGGCTTAAGATCATGGTGCACGACTTTCTGCGTCTCAACACCGATGTTTTTGGATGTGTTCTGGACCCAATTGACTTTTGGGTATCCAAAATGGACGAATGGCCGTCGCTCGCTCGCCAAGCAATAGAGGTGTTGTCCTGCCCAGCAGCCAGTGTCATATCTGAGCGGACCTTCAGCACAGCTGGAGAAGTCATTACAGACAAACGCATCCGGCTTTCCACTGATAATGTTGATTGTTTGACTTTCATCAAGATGAATCAGGCATGGATCTCTAATGATGTTGTGGCCCCCAATTGCCGAGGTCACCGATAAGTTGCCGGTCTACTCACATTTCCTCTTCAAACAGAAATGGTCCTCTTGAAAACTTTTTTTTAAAATGATCATTTCTCACTGCAATTTTTATTCTCAGTTCCCAAAGATCATCTTGCTTGTTTTGCAGTGTGGAGACTGTAAAAGACACCAAGGTTTCATTACAAAACTGTATTCCATTTACTCACTTTATCTTTAGAATTTTTCGCATTGCCAATGGTTTTGGGGTCATGTTTCTGTGAGATACAGCTATAATTATGGTCCTTTGGAACAGAAATGTGGCTTCTAAGTGGCATTTCTCCCTCACAAATTTTAATAGTGGCTTAGAAGTCATATTTATAAATTTTTGGGGTCATGTTGCTGTGAGATACAGCTATAATCATGGTCCTTTGGAACAGAAATGTGGCTTCTAAGTTGCATTTCTCCATCACAATTTTTAATAGTGGCTGAGAAGTCATATTTATAATTTTTTGTGGTTATGTTGCTGTGAGATACAGCTATAATCATGGTCCTTTGGAACAGAAATGTGGCTTTTAAGTGGCATTTCTCCCTTCCAATTTTTAACAGTGGCTGAGAAGTCATTTTAATAATTTTTTGGCTCATGCTGCTTTGAAATGCAGCAATACTACAAGTCCTATTATAAAAAAAATGTGGTTTCTAACAGACATTTGTTCTTCACAATTGTCAAGAGTGTCCCAAGGGTCATGTTTTGAATTTTTGGGGGCATGTTGCTGTGAAATGCAGCTATACTACAGGTCCTATTGTAAAAAAAAATTTGGTTTCTAACAGACATTTGTTCTTCACAATTGTCAAGAGTGGCTCAAGGGTGATGGTGCTGCCAGAAACAGGAATAGGTAGGACACTGTTAATGGACACATATTGCAAAAATGTCTTGTTTTAGCAAGATCTTTAACATAGCTAGCAATCCCTGTAGTGAGACAACCCATTTAATATACTTAAAAAAAGAGAAACAAAGACATGGTGGGATTCCATCCTATTTAAAAAATGTGTTTTCTAGAATTAAACTGCTAAAAAACTGTCATGAACAAAATAGCTGATACAAATATTTCTCTGAATTGAAACAATGGGAGGTACAGGAAGACTTGAACAGATGTAGGTTACCCAGGACAGATATAGTAAATGTCCAGTTCAACTAAAATGGTGGTTGAAAGACTCATATTTCCGGCACTTATTAATCTCTGGGACAGACAGATTTAATGGTCATGCTGTGGTACAGAACAGGTATAGTCAATGTCCAGTTCAACTAAAATGGTGGTTGAACGACTCCTTTTTCCATCACTTTTTAATCGGTGGGTCATGCAGGTTTAAGGGGCATGTTGTGGCCCAGGACAGGTATAGTCAATGTCCAGTAAAACTAAAATGGTGGTTGAAAGACTCCTTTTTCCGGCACTTTTTATGTCTGGGGGTCATGCAGGTTTGGGGCTCATGCTGTGGCCCAGGACAGGTATAGTCAATGTCCAGTGAAACTAAAATGGTGGTTCAAAGACTCCTTTTTCCAGCACTTTTTAATCTGTGGGTCAGACAGGTTTAAGGGTCATGCTGTGGTACAGAACAGGTATAGTCAATGTCCAGTTCAACTAAAAGGGTGGTTAAAAGACTCCTTTTTCCGGCACTTTTTAAGTCTGGCGGTCATGCGGGTTGGGCTCATGCTGGGGCCCAGGACAGCTATAGTCAATGTCCAGTGAAACTAAAATGGTGGTTCAAAGACTCCTTTTTCATGCACTTTTTAATCTGTGGTCAGACAGGTTTAAGGGTCATGCTGTGGCCCAGGATAGGTATAGTCAATGTCCAGTTCAACTAAAATGGTTGTTCAAAGACTCCTTTTTCAGGCACTTTTTAATCTGGGGTCAGACAGGTTTAAGGGTCATGTTGTGGCCCAGGACAGGTTTAGTCAATGTCCAGGTCACCTAAAATGGTGGTTGAAAGACTCCTTTTTCCGGCACTTTTTGAATCTGGAGGTAAAGCAGGTTTGGGCTCATGCTGTGGCCCGGGACAGGTTACAGTTAATGCCATTTTCAACTAAAATGGTGGTTGAAAGTCTCCTTTTTCCGGCATTTTTTTAAATCTGTGGGTCAGACAGGTTTAATGGTCATGCTGTGGTACAGAACAGGTATAGTCAATGTCCAGTTCAACTAAAATGGTGGTTGAAAGACTCCTTTTTCCATCACTTTTTAATCTGTGGGTCATGCAGGTTTAAGGGTCATGTTTTGGCCCAGGACGGGTATAGTCAATGTCCATAAACTAAAATGGGTTGAAAGACTCCTTTTTCCGGCACTTTTATGTCTGGGGTTCATGCAGGTTTGGGGCTCATGCTGTGGCCCAGGAACAGGTATAGTCAATGTCCAGTGAAACTAAAATGGTGGTTCAAAGACTCCTTTTTCCCAGCACTTTTTAATCTGTGGGTCAGACGGGTTTAATGGTCATGCTGTGGTACAGGACAGGGATAGTCAATGTCCAGTTCAACTAAAATGGTGGTTCAAAAACTCCTTTTTCCGGCACTTTTTAAGTCTGGCGGTCATGCAGGTTTGGGGCTCATGCTGTGGCCCAGGACAGCTATAGTCAATGTCCAGTGAAACTAAAATGGTGGTTCAAAGACTCCTTTTTCAGGCACTTTTTAATCTGTGGTCAGACAGGTTTAAGGGTCATGCTGGGGCCCAGGATGGGTTTAAGTCAATGTCCAGTTCAACTAAAATGGTGGTTCAAAAAACTCCTTTTCAGGCCCCTTTTTTAATCTGGGGGTCAGACAGGTTTAAGGGTCATCTGGGCCCAGGACAGGTATAGTCAATGTCCAGTTCAACTAAAATGGTGGTTGAAAGACTCCTTTTTCCGGCACTTTTTAATCGGGGGGTCATGCAGGTTTGGGGCTCATGCTGTGGCCCAGGACAGAGATAGTCTATGTCTAGTGAAACTAAAATGGTGGTTAAAAGACTCCATTTTCGGCACTTTTTAATCTGTGGGTCAGACAGGTTTAAGGGGTCATGCTGCGTTCCAGGCCAATGATAATCAATGTCCAGTTCAAGTAAAATATGGTTCAAAAAAAACTGCCTTCTGGTACTTTTTAATTTGGGGGTCATGCAGGTTTAAGGGTCATGCTGTGGTACAAGACAGGGATAGTGAATGGTCTGTGACTTTTTTTCTGTGGCTTTTATAACCTAAGTGTGTTGCTAAGATGTAGCACATATCCATTTACTGTTGTGGATGTTAATTCCAGCTTCTCCAGCCCTGTTTTGTGTAAGAATGAAGGTGTTGTTCCTCTCCCATAACTTTAAATGGTCATCGGCGATAATCTATTATCGACTATCGGAAATCGTCTTGATAATTGACGATATAGACTATCGACCCGATGACGATAGTCGACGTAATCGCTCATCACTAGTAATTAACCTTCGGATATGAATTATGCTACAGGCAAAATTTCTTCTTTGGCGGTGAAAAACAACGTTTTAAATTTAATGAATAACAACTGCAGAAAAATACTTAGTTAAACCCTTGGATGTAAAGTTGCGGCAAAAGAAATTGTGCTGCCAACAATTTACAGCTTTGTTAGCGTGTTAAAACGCCGTGTATTTTACTTGAACACAACAACAGAAAAACTTGTAATTAACCTTCGGATATGAATTACTTAGAGGCAAAAATTTCTCTTTGGCGGTGAAAAAGAACGTTTCTTTTAGTGACCACAACAACAGAACAACTCTTAATTAACCATGGATCTAATATTGCGCAAAATAAATGAGCTACCAAAAATTAAGTGGTATTTGATGTAAAAACACTGTTTCTTTTAACTAATACAACAGGAACAGGCTTAGATAACCTTGGGATATTCAATGTGCTTAAAGAACTGAGCAGATAGCATTAAAATGGATATATGCAGCTGCATGACCACACTGGACTTCAGTTCCTTATACCCCACAAAATCAGGAATTACAATGTAAGAGAAGCATTCTCTGAAACTAGCTGTGACAGCGCTCCAAAAATCGCTGTATAAAAGTGAGTCTGTTAGTATGAGTATACTCATAAGCACAGCGGCGGAGCACCTTCCCTACACAGCACAGTGAGGAGGAGTGTGAGGATCGAGCATGAGCCTGCCACTGACTTATATAGTGCGGTGACCGTACACAATCCCGCCGGTCTCTGATTGGCTTCATCTCTGCAACATGTTATGTATGCAACCCCTTTTCTTAGATCGGCGTCCCAGACTTCTATCATGCCCCATTAATGCCAATGTGCTCGCAGCATTATTTTCAATAAAAAAACATGCTTCAACTCCCAGTCAGAATCACCCTCAAACTTCGGACCGCAAGTCAAAAATCTAAAGTTCTCCTGAAATTCTAAACGAATTCCACTCATAAATCAATTCCGCCCATCCTCTATTTTGCCAACCCTCCTGTTTTGACGTGTCACTCCCGCTAATGGGGCCGTTTCCCGCTCTCCCCCCCCCCCTCCGCGCTTGAGTTGCTCAACCTCCCGCAGCTGAAGAGCGGCCAGAGGTTATATGTGTAAGGAGGCATCAGGGTTGCCTCTCCTGACTCTCCGCTGAAGCCACCATCCTCAGCTGCAGCGCAGCAATGCTCTTGTAGCTTAATAGGAACCTACTTGAGAGCAGGGAGCCGCGAGCCCTACTGGGAAGGGGGTGGGGCTTAGCGGGAGCCGCGAGGCTCCGCCCCCTCTCCCAAATTGAACAAATGGAACCAGCAGCAAGACAGGTGAGTGTGCAAAGGGGAGGACTGTGGCAGTGTATGTGTGAGGGGAGGAGTGTGCATGCTTAAGTGTGTGTGCAGGGGAGATGGGTGGCAGAGTGTGTGTGTAAGGGAGGACTGTGGCAGAGTGTGTGTGAGGGTAGGAGTGTGCATGCTTCAGCGTGTGTGCAGGGGAGGACTGTGGCAGAGTGTGTGTGAGGGAGGGTTTGCATGCAACAGTGTGTGTGCAGGTGAGACTGTGTCAAGAGTGTGTATGAGGGGGAGGGGTGTGCATGCTTCAGTGTGTGTGCAGTGGAGGACTGTGGCAGAGTGTGTGTGCGGGGAGGGGTGTGCATGCTTCAGTGTGTGTGAGGGGATGGGTGTGCATATTTCAGTGGGCGGGTGAGGGGGGTGTATTTCAGGTTGCGTGCGAGGGGTGTGTGTTTGTGTATTTCAGTGGGCATGCGAGGGGATGTGTGTGTGTATTTCAGTGGGCATGTGAAGGGGTGTGTGTATTTCAGTGTGTGTGTGAGGGGGTGTGTGTATTTCAGTGTGTGTACGAGGGGGGTGTGTGTATTTCAGTTGGCGTGTGAGGTGGGGTTTTTTCAATGTGTTGCGAGGGAGTTGTTTGTGTGAGGTGTGTGTGTTTGAGTCTGTTGGGGAGGGGTATGTGTGTGTATTTCAGGGTGTGTGAAGGGGTGTGTGTATTTTTTTCAGTGTAAAGTGTGTAGTGTGGTGTGTGTTAAGTTCAGAGTTTGGCTGAGGGGCGTGTGTGTTTAAGTTTGTGGGAAAGGGGTATGTGTGTGTATTGCAGTGGTGTGAGGAAAGTGCGTTGTTTCAATGTGCAGAGGGGTAGGAGGATCCACTTATCTTTTGCCCCTTGCGTCCTGTCTCCTGCCCCTGCGGTCTGTCACCTATCTGTCTCCAATGGCAGGAGACAGTGCCACAAGTGCTGATAATTTGCCCTCTAGCTCACCTGTCTCCTGGCTCCCTGCTGGCTTGTCCTGTACTTTGGAGCTGCAGAAGCAGGAACACCCCAGGGGACAGACTCTGGTGAATACCGATGGCAATACCTATTCAGCAATCCAGGAAAGCTGGGTGACACTCCTTCCCCCAAATGTGGCACCCATATTTCTATCATGGAAAAGCTGGATGTTACCTGTGAGCGGGCTGGGTGTCACCCAGCTTTCCTGGATGCTGAATAGGGTATCCAGCCTATATGTATGAGTGCAATGTTTGTTTATTTACAGGTTCCCATTTGGAGTACGTCGGATCGACCTTGTATATTTTTGCATATTTTTTTTTTTTCAATAAAATGGTTTAAAGAGAGGGGGTAGGTTGGTGTTTGGGGATTAATTAATATAAATACAAGTATTTTCGTGCAATTTGTGTGTGTTTTTTCCCAATAAAGTTCCATTGATAGTAGTGGAAGGTGTCTGACAGACGCCTCTTCCATTACTATCGTCTTGGCTTGGTGTTAGCCAGTGGTGTTTCTTGTTGCCCAAGGCTTGACACTAACCCCGTTGTTCACTATTACCCCGAGTACCACAACGCACAATGGTACTGGGCAGACTGTAACCGTCAGAAGTGACATACAATGTGATGGTCCCGCTTCTGGAGCAGCTGCAGGCTGGTAATTTTTAGAATGGGAAGAGACCAGTGAGTCGATGGTTCATCAGGCAATTCTGATAGTATCAGGCTGCTTCTGTCGGTTTTAACCCTGGCTGTGTAGAAAAAGTGATGACCCCACGTAATTTTTTTCTGAAAATTTATTATTAAGAGAATCTGGACATGGGCATCCACCGTAAAGATTACAGGAGGTGCCCGGTTTAGGATTCTCGATAAATAAATTATATTTGCAAAAAAAATAAGACATGGGGTCCCCTCCATTTTCCATAACCAGCCAAGGTAAAACAACAGCTGCAGCCTGCTAATACAAATGGGAAGGTCCATTAACACTGGATCCCTTCTCATTCTAAAAATAATCAGCCCTCAGCAGCCTCAGAAGTGGACCATCCACATAGAGGACCACTTCTGACATTTACAAGCATTTCCCAGTACTCCTGGTGCATTTCGTACTGGGGCAATAGTGACACGGGTTAGTGTCAGCCTAGGATGAACAAAACTACGTGCTGGCTGACACCAACCCGAGCGCGTAGTAATAAGGAAAAAAAAATAAACACAAAATTACACAAAAAAACTTTATTTTTAATAAACACTCCCACAACATAAAGCCTCTTTCACCACAATTTTAATAAAGAAATCAATCCAACGTTGGTCCAAAATAAGATCCGATGAAATCTGACATTGGTACCCGAAAGGGAAACCTGTAATGAAATAAGTAACATAAAAAAAAAAATTACAGACAAAACTCCATCTCTGAAATCAATTCCTGCAACCGTTCTTCTGGGGGTGCAGGTACGGAGTTCAAACCTGCACACTATGATTCTGGGGAGTGCAGCACAGCCTCAGCACAATCCCAGAGGGATGGTCCTATGTTCCCCCAAAAGAGAATGTTAAGCAGTGCCTCTGTACTTGCTCTCTCCTACCACTCCCCACCATTGTGTTTATGCCATCCTATACCAACACAAAATTCAATACCCCCATCCCCATAACCGTTCTTCCACTAATACCCCATAGTCCTACTCACCTCCACCTATCACTCCATTATCACCCCATATTCCTTCTTCCACCTACACCTACCACCTCATAACCTCCCACCTATCACCCCATGTTGCTTGTACAGAGGTGGCTACAGGTAGGGAAGTGCTAAAAAAAATAGAATTCTAAGGTGTTTGTGTGGTAAATCTTCGCAGTGAGTCCCTACATGTTACTGCACTGTAATCACTTAAATGTCTGCAGAGCCTGTGTACAGACTGTATATACGCACTGTAATAATCCACTGTATCGGTGGAAATAATGATTGTAATGTATGGGTTTAGGTTGAAGGCACATTTGGCGATTTCCCCAGCTCTCTTGTATGCTGAAATTAGGCTTATCCAAACAGTCCCAGGAAAGCTGAGTGACGCCAAAACCCTAATTTAGCTTTCATCCAGAGTCGTAACACAGTTAGGTGGCGTGGCTTTTTAAAAGGGTGCGTGGCTAATCAACAAGAGGGGGCGCTGCACCTTCAAGTCTCCCCTGTCAGGAATCTCCTGCCAAAAACCTTGGAACTTGTTAACTGTGTTTGCCGCTTGAAGTTGCCCTCATCCAAGATGGTGGATCTGTGTCTCAGCTGGTGCATCTTGTTTCCTGTTTCCTGTTGCCACATATATAAACTCCTCAATGCCTGAGTCTCCAATTGCCTTTAGTATTGTTGTTAAGACTCCAGCTGTGCAGTCCCTCTAGCCTGAACTTGCTTTCCTTTTTAGTTCCTCACTTTGCGGTTACCCTGCAAACCTCTGATCCCTACATATCGCTCAACTGTGCTTCTCCTACCTTTCCTGGATCCAGTCAACATCTCTGCTGCCTCCTGTCCAGTCTACATCTGCTCTTAGCTGTGCCCAGCAGTCCAAGCCATTGATTCCAGCTGTTACCACTATATCGTGACAGGATACTCAAGGCGTAAAAAATGGAGTCCGCTGGGGCTGGTAGTCCGGAAGCTCGCTACAACAGCTTCAAACGCTATGGGCTGAACATGCGCATCGAGATGCCAAGCATTGAAAACTAAAAGTGATCTTACGAAGGCCAGACTGGTCCAAATATCCAAGTGTAATGGACAGAGCTATCCATTAACTACGCGAAAAGTGCCGCATTATCCGACCGATTGTCCCACCTGGATAGTCTAGAGCCTCTGACCACCCACTCGGTGCCTGTC
This sequence comes from Phyllomedusa bahiana, assembly GCA_025379985.1. NCBI lineage: Eukaryota > Metazoa > Chordata > Amphibia > Anura > Hylidae > Phyllomedusa > Phyllomedusa bahiana. The sequence goes on from JAODAL010052549.1 coordinate 9,047, forward strand.
ATGACCCCGGAAATTGCCTACCCTTCAGATTCGGCGGAGATCGTGACAAATTCCGGGGTTCCCTCAATCAATGTAGGCTATACTGTCGACGCAAAACCCTGCGCAATTTCCTACAGACATGATCGACAGGTTCCTTTGTTATTATTATGCTGCTGACGCACCAAGCCATTAGCCTGGCCTAGTCCTTTAATTGAGACTCAAGACGCCCGCTGAATCACCTGGAGGAGTTCATCGACGACCCATTGAGTCAGATGTTTGAGCGATCCCAATCGTCGGTGCAACTGGCTGAGCTGCAATACTAACCTTGCCAGGGCAAACGCCCCCGTTGCGAGTATGCCATGGAGTTTCAAGAGTGGGCAGGTCGACACCAACCTGGGAATGAGGCAGCAAAAATTGTCTTTTTTCAGAAAGGACTCGCAGTACAGTAACAGATGAACTTGCCCTTGCAGGAGGCCCCTCAGGTTTGTAGCCCTTCATTAATCACTGCATCCGAATACGACACCCGACTGCCGAACGACACAGTGAGAGTTGGCTACTCTAAATTTGATACTCAAGCATCCTGAACAGGCCCGCCAGCTTTCCTAAGGAACCCCATGTAATATCCGCTAGATGAGCCTGGAATTGAGCCTAATCAAGAGATTACCATAGTAAAACGTGGAGAGCACAGAAGAAAGGGAGCACCCGGCTCAGGAAAGTCTTTTGCTTCTATGTGGAAAGTCTGACCACTTCCTTTATCAACTGCCCAAGCCGTCCAACGGAGACTGGTGGCATCCATGTAGGACCACATAGCACATATGAAGAATCAATGCTTCAGTAACAGACATATCTGAAAACCAATATACCATTCTATCTCATCGTGGCAACCTCATATTAAGAAAGAAAACAAAGAACTCCCTCATTACTTTCCTTCCCATCAAGTTCCGTTAACTCCAATGGGTAACTACCTCATGCTATGTTAGACTCGGGCAAGTGGCAATTTCATGGACCTTGTCTTTTGCTCAGAAGCAACGGGGTTAAATTATCAGAAAAGACTCTCACCCGTGGTAATGGAAACAGTAGTGATCACCACTGAGATCTCAGGGGCAGTGGAGACCAAGAGACAGAACCACATGAGATCATTATGAATCCCATCATCGTGAAGTCCTGTCATTCCTATGATCTCTTCCCCACACATCCCCTGTCATCCAAGCTACCCTGGCTACAAAGCACAGAACCCGCCAATCAACTGGAAAACCATGAAGATAAGCTTCCCAGCGAGGATGCCCTACCCTCAGCTCACTTTTGAACAAAGTCCCCAAGGACCCATCTCAAGATAATAAAAAGTAGAAGCTACCCTCGGAATACAGGAATTTGGAGGACGCTGCACAAACTTGAATGCAGGACAAGCTCCCCCCCACACCGACCATATGAATTGCCCCATAGACTATTCTTCCAGTGCACCTATAAACCTTTTGGAAACACTACCCCTTGGGAGGTCCTGAATTAAAAGCCTCAGAATACCATATGAAGAAAATCTGGCCAAGGGGGTTCCATCTGCCCATCTTCCTCACCAGCGGGGGCTCCCATAATTCCCTTTGTTAAGAAGAAGGACGGTTCCTTAAGACCTTGCATTGACTACAGAGAAAACTTACAAAATGACCATCAAAAACCGTATCCTCTACCACTTGAATCCTGAGCTACTGGAGATAGTGGCAACATGCGAAGATCTTTTCCAAATTAGATCTACGAGGCGCCTATAACTTGGTTCGAATCAGATCTGGAGATTAATGAAAACTGCCTTTAGGTCACGTTATGGGACACTTTGAATATTGCGTGATGCCTTTGGCCTTGTAATCGCTCCTGCCACTTTTCAACATCTCGTCAATGACATCTTCTAAGACCTCCTGGAATCAATTCATAGACATTTATCTGGATGATATCCTGATTTTCTCCCAACTCAAAAGGAAGATGACACCAAGACCATGTGATAGCTTGTTCTGGGAGAGTCTAAGAGAGAACCAACTTTACATCAAATTGAAAAGTGTGAAAGTTCCAATCAGACCGAGATCCAATTCCTTGTTACAAATTTCACCTCATGCTCTACAAAAGGACTCTAGCAGATTAAAAGCAAATAATAGAGACTGGGCCTACCCCCCAGAAACATAAAAGATGTACAACGTTTTCATAGGTTTTCGCCAACTTCTATAGACGCTTCAATCAGGAATTTCTCAGTAATAATCTCTCCAATCACACAGCTGACTAAGAAAAGATAAATGCTTTTGTTGGGTCTCCACAAGCACAGAAAAGAATCCTTTTTCTCTCCTAAAGGCCAAGTTCACTACAGCCCCAATTGTTATTCATCCTGACCCAGAACACGTCTTCATTGTGGAAGTAGATGCTTCAGACTGTGCTGTAGGGGCTATTCTGTCTCAAAGAACGGGAGACAAGAGTTTATTACATCCTTTGTGCATTTTTCTCCCGACGTTTTATCACCCGCTGAGAAAATTATATGTGGGGAAAAAAGAACTATTATCCCATTTAACGACAGCAGCTTTTAAAAGTGAGGAGACATCATCTCAGGAACCTCACACAAATAATTGGACTCACATGATCACCGTAATCTGGAATTCGTTAGATCATCCAAGTGTCAAACTCCTCGCCAGATCGCTGGAGTATTTTCTCATCAGTTCAACTTTGTAATCTGCTTACAGGCCCTGATCCCGAAGATGGTCAGGCGAGATGCTCTACTAAGAATATGTTCTCCAATGATTCCACTCCTACTATTCCGGCCTAAGTAACATCGTCCTGGACTAATGTTGTGGGAGTAATCCATAATAAAGACTTGCTTTAAAAGATAAGAGAGGCCTGATGACACTGACACTTTACTATCCCGACCACCTGATGAGGTACAGTTTGGTGCTTAAAAAGGGAAGATATTTGGACCACGGGCAGCAACTATACATCACCCGAAACCGTAATACTGAGAGATTCTGTATGCAATCCCATGATTCGAAAGATTGCGGTCACAAAGGATTCAGAGACGCAGGAATTTTTATCCCGATTACATTTGGGTGGCCCCAATTCTCTAAAGGATGAAAGAAGTAAGATGACAATCATGTGACATCTGTAGCGAGATGCACAACTCCACGTTCTTCACCAACGGGTTTGTTACAACCATTTGCCGGTCCCCTCTCCCCCTCGGGTGTTCTGATATCCAAATGGGACCTTTATCTGAGATTCTACTTTACTCTCAGGTAAAATACCATCTCGCTTCGTGGTGTTGACCGACGTCACCAAGCTGCTACAATTCATCCATGTACCGGTCTATAGCCCTCTGCCAAGGACACCGTGCTGACCCTCATAGTTCAAGAATGTGTTTCGTCTTCATTGGTGTTCCGGATGAAGTTATCTCGGATCGGGGGTCAGTTTACATCCAAATTTTGGCGAGTTTTTGGTTCAGGGACACTTAAACATTGATATTAATCTATCACCTCCATTCACCCACAATCTAACGGACCATACTGAACGCCACGAAATCAGACCTGTAACAGTACCATCGGATGCTAAATTTGTCACCAACAAGATGAACTGGGTTGATCCTGCATCTGTTGCCGAATTTTTCGTACAATAATGTCCCAAAATGCATCCACCAAACAGACTCCCTTCTTTGCAAATTTGGGGTACCATCCAAATAATCTTTCCATAATTCCCTGCTTTCCACATAATTCAGCTGCTGCGAAAGGACTCTGCTGTTACAGCAAAATTTACAGCTACTAAATGAAAACACTAGAGGAGGCCAGGAAGAAAAATTACAAGAAGATGGCAGATAAACATCGTAGGCCGAGCACCAACCTTTTAAAGTGGGAGATGAAGGTATGTCTTTCCTCCAGAAATTTGAAACTTAGAGTCCTTTCACCAAAACTGGACAGAAGTTTTCGGGCCATCTAAATTTCATCAATACATCAGTCCAGTAGCTGTTCGGCTCAAACTCCCACCATCTATGAAAATCCACCCAGCTTACATGTGTCTCGCTAAAGCCCTGCCATGCCCAACCCCTTTCCGGGAACGTGTTTCTCCTCCTCCTGATGCAGTAGAGATTGATGGCCCAAGAACAGTTTGTTGTGAGCAAATCCAGGACTCAGAGAATTTTCAGAAACCAGCTACAATACCTCATTAAGTGGCAGGGTTATGGGCCCAAAGAGAATTCATGGGAACCAGTGAAGTAACATCAAAGCTCCGGTCAACTGATAGTACAATTTCATCAAAGACATCCGGAAAAGACCAAGTCAGGTATCGTCCAGATCCGCTGTTGAGAGTGGGAGTAATGTTCAGGAATCTCCTGCCTACCTTGGAACTGTTTTTACTGTTTTTGCCCTTAAGTTTGCCACAGTCAAGATGGAGGATCGTTTCTCAGCTGGTGCCATTCCTTGTATTCCTGTTTTCCTGTTGCCCAGCCATTATATAAACTCCTACAAGCCTGATCTCCCTTGCTTGAGTATTGTTTTAAGCTCCTGCAGTGGGTCCTTCCTCTATCGCCTTAACTTGCTTCCTTGTTAGTTCCAGCACCTATCGTTTACCCTGCAAACTCTGAAACTACATATCGCTCAACTGTGCTTCTCCTGACCTTGCCTGGATCCAGTCTACATCTCTGCTGCCTCCTGTTCCAGTCTACATCTGTCTTCGCTGTGCCCAAGCCAGTCCAAGCCATTGGATTCCAGCTGTATCCACTAGTATCGTGACACTCCCGCTTTCCTACTTTCAAAAGTTGGCAAGTATGATCTTAACATACCATACCACCATGTGAGAGGATGGTTCTACAGGCTTCTGTCTGCATGTGTCTTGGAGAAAATGCTGCTGATCAAGAGGACGCTATGATGTCAGCAGGTCAGGTGGTATGATTATGGCTGCTTTAATGGGACATACTTAGGAGTGTATGTTAGATAACAGTATGCACAAAAAGTCACTAGATGGAGCTGTTGCAACTAAACAGACATACATAAGAAATACTGCGGAAGAAATATTATTTAGGCATGACAGCCATATTATGGCTCCATTGTCTACAGAGCTGTAATAAAGCTTTCAGTGTAGTGCATGGTTTCTCTGGTTTCACACAAAAATCACGGTAATCATTGGATTCCATATTGGGCCCCAATGCAAAATCTATAAAAGAACACCCAACTACCATGTATCATTTAAAATATTGGTGTCTTATGTGGCGGAGGGACTATGAGCCCCCTTAGACTTCAGAGCCTAGTATCAATGGATACTTCTGCACCCTCTATAGCTACAACCCTGGGTACAGATGTATTTTGTGAGCTATTTGAGCATTCTTATTTACAACTCAATAACTATGGTACATTGTATCCCTAACCACCTTTACCAAATTCGCTTTATTTTAACTGTTGTCTGCTCTCTAACCCACCAGAAGTCCTGCATTCTGCAGATTCTATCCATATCATTCCCTCTCTTCCACCTATGTTAGTTCCTGCTGACAAGTGCACCCATCAGCATCTTCATTTTTCTTTTTGAATTATGGGTGATGTGTGAATTATCTAATCAATGTTAACACAAAAATTTAAAACAAGTGGCATTTTTGTAAATGTAGGATGCCCAAGTAAAATTTAGATTTGCACATTTTAATGAATAGTTGCAATACAGTAAACGTCTTTTGGCGTCGCTGCAGACATCGGAGTTTGCGGCACCCGGTGCTGCAGCTGATCCCAGCGCAGCTGCAGCGCTGGGAGCCGCAAACTTCGATGTCTGAAGCGACGCCAAAAGACGTCGCTGTAGATGAATGACCTGCACCAGCCAACTTCAAAAGACATTGGGCGGTGTTTAAGGGGTTAAAAATAAAAAGTAAGAAATGAAGAATTTGTTGAAACATATAAATATCTATTTTATGTATTTTTACTACTGTAAGTATTTAAATTATAGCTGGAACAGAAATAAACTTTTATGTCTGTAATCTGACATCGAAGTGCTTTCATTCTAATTCTGATTTATGGCACATAGGAATAACTGTACACATTACAATAAACAGAAGATACATTTTTCTGTAAAAAAAAAGTAAAGGAAGTGAACTGTGCTACAAACAGTTTTGCTGATAAGGAAAATAAATAGTCCGAATGCCCAGTGCATACGGCAGCACAGTGTGATATATGCATCATATCAAGGTTGACCATATGTGTATATCAATTGCCTGAATAATTTAGAGAACTGCTCTTCTTTTACTGCCATATGATAAAAAAGAATTCAGTGAGTTTTCATGAAGCTGCTTTTCTATTAGGGTGGTTTCACACAGTGCATTTTTTCAGGAAACAAAATGCACCATATGTTTTTTTTCAGAATTTTTGGGTGTAAGCAGCTGCTTTGTCAAACAATTCCTTTTTGGGTGTAAGGAGTTTATTTTTAAATGCACCATGCTTCTTTTTTCCCTCTGGTGTTCTACCCTTTGACTTCTCTACAGCATTTGATAAACGTTAGTAAAAATGCCTGTTAGAAATATAACAAAGCGAAAAACACTAAATAGGAAAATGCATAACAAAATGTTTGTGAATGAGGAATTATATATTTTTATAGACCATAATTACAGACAGTTTTTGGACCAGTTTTCTTTGAGCTGGTTGGATTCAAGAGGAATGGGAAAATATAAAGGAAGGAATTATACTTCTTCCTGCTGGATCCATTTGTAGCGTGGACTAAAATATAATTCTGTACAAAAAATTGCTTTAAAAACTGTATATGTATTTTTAGGCTTATGATTTATTTCAGTTAGACACTATTCATGTATTTTTTTTACTTAGTTTTTATTGAAAGTCTATCAACAGAAAGTATATCCATACATCCATACATGGCAGACACATTTAGTAAACTACACAGGTATATATCAATGCATGGGAAAATTTTGGTATATTGTGTGTGGAAGTAAAATACATGCAAGACATAAGTAAGGTTTACATATCTTATGAATAGCGTTCGAGAAAAGTTAAGTTCAAGTTGAACGTCTCGATTTTTTAGAACTCGAGCCGAACTGAGCATTTTGCGGTTTGTTCGAGTAAAGTTCGCGTTCGAGACATGCGCTTGACACAAAATTTTTTGTTTCACTTTTAGCTGCTTCCTGCACTTTTGACGGCCGTCCAATCAGTGCACAGCAGAGGAGTGTCAAAAACGTCATCACTGAAGGTGTAGGGAATCTCATTAGCTGTTAAAATCACATGACCCTGTTATATGAATTTCACTGTAGTTCCTGGTGAATGCCATTTGCAGTTCACTCTCTGTACTGAACATGCTGCTTCTGTCTGCTTGCTTGCATGCATGCAGGCACATGATTTCTCAGCGATTTTAGACAAGAAAAGCTGCTATTTAGATTAGTTAGGTGGGTATAGAAAGCTTAGGGACTCATAGACACCAATAGTTAGGGTGTTTTGTATTGCTGGCTGAATCTTTCCCATCTTTATTCTGATTGCCCAAAAGTAAATTTTTCCAGTTTTGGGGGTACAGCTAGTGCAGAAGACACCGTTAGCAAATCTCCAATAAAAAGAAATCTATTTAAAATACTGGTTGCTTGCTGCACATTTTATTGAGTTCCCAAAAGTTAATTTTTGCTGTTTTGTGGGTACAACTAGTGCAGAAGATACCGTTAGCAAATCTCCAATAGAAAGAAATCAATTTTAATACTGTTTGCTTGCTGCAAATTTTTGGAATTGAAGAAAAGTTCAGTTTTCCAGCGTTGCTGGTAGAGTTCTTCCATAAGAGACCGTTAACAAATCTTAACCTTTTTAATACTTATCTTTTTGAACATGGAGCCAACTAGAGGAGTAAGCGAGCAAGGAGGAGAGGAGGACATGAAGCTAGAGGTACGAGACAAGGTACTCCTTCCAGTGCTCTGGACAACATACAAGCGAGCACATCGTCAGTTGCATGAACATCAGGCCAGTCATCGCTTGGTCGGTTCCCTATGCATCTCATAACTGAAGAGCATTGCCAATCTGTTCTCAAGTGGTTAACACAACATGCATCCAGCAATTTTACCTTCTCTTCCTCTCAGTCACAGCCACAAATGTCAACATCATCATCAGTCCAACCTGAAGCAAATACAGGCCGAATGTCACAACCCAATATACAGACCACTCTAGATAATCCATTTTCTGAAGAGCTCTTTTATGACACAATGCGGTTGGGGTCAGAAGACATTTCAAAAGATCAAGAGGCCAAAGAGGATGAATTTGTCTGCTCTAATGCCCAATCGCTGATGTCCTCAGAGGAGGAGAAGGAAGCTGGTCCATCGGCAGAAATATTGATCGGTCAGCTGTGATTCGCAGTGCCTGTGGCTATTGGCCCGCAGCTTGAGGTTGTAGACTGTCAGGAAGAGGAAGTCACCTGTGATGATGATGACATTGCGGATCCAACGTGGTCTTTTGAGCAGCAGCTGGCGAGCGCATCATCAGTGGAGGAGGAGGATGATGGGGTAGTGTCAGTGCGGGTCTGGCCTCAGAAAGGGAGAGGGCGGTTGCACAAGACCGCTGACATTACTCCGCCAGCCGTGGTCAGTGGTGGCAGCGGGAACACTGGTACTAGGTTTTCACAGTCAAAAAGGTCCAGGACCTGCGAAGCCTGGGCCTTTTTCGATCAGGCCTCAGATTCTCTGACTGACATCATATCCCAGATTTGCTTTCAATGCATCAGTTGAGAAAAGAGTATAAAGAGTTTAAGCACCACCAGCATGAACAGGCACGTGCATGTAAAGCATGAATTGCTGTGGAAGAGTCACCTGGAAAAAAAGGCGACATAGGTCCTGGACTTCCAACCACTGTGAGAACTTCTGCCTCCTCTGCCACTTCCAAGCCCAAGCGGTCCTCTGCTGCCGATGTGCCGGAGCAGCATGAGCAAGCACCATCCCCAGTCCCAGATACTGTCGGCCGATTTCCACCACCAGCAACACAGCCTACACCTTCCCCTTCCACCAGTGTGACCTGCATGCCGTACAGCAGCCAGCCTTCTGTGTACCAGGTGTGGCAGCATAAGAAAAGCTTTCATCCCACCCATCCCAAAGCCAAAAGCCTGAATGTTGGCATTGCCAGGCTGTTGACCTTGGAAATTTTGCCTTTCCGCCTGGTGGACATAGAAGGGTTCTGCCACGGCATGGCCCTGGCATGCTCCCAATATCAGATGCCGAGCAGGCCTTTCTTTGCCAGAAAAGCTGTTCCTGCCCTTGCCAGCCACGTTGCAGAACAGATCTCCAGCGCATTGGCTGCACCTGTGTTCACCAAAGTCCATCTCACTACAGACACATGGACCAGTGAGCACGGTCAAGGGAATTACATCTCACTGACTGCTCACTGGGTGAGTTTGGTGGATGACAGTGCCTATGGTGATGGGTCTCGGCTGACACTCCTCCACACTACAGGGATGGTGTAGAGTCCAGATCTCCAACCTCGATGGGTAGCATCACGTACCAAGAGAAAACATGCTGTTCCCAAATTAATCTGTCTTGGAGACCGTCAACATACAGATAGCTGTGGACAGCTCTGCGCACTTAGACCAACCAGTGGCTATGTGCTAAGAACCTGGCGCCAGGCAAGGTTGTGTGTGACAATGGGAGAAATCTCCTTGCTGCCCTTAGGATCAGTAGACTTATGCACATCCATTGCCTGGCACATGTCATGAACCTGGTTGTGCAGAAATTTCTCAAGCGCTAACCGGGTCTTGACTGTCTGCTGAGGAAGGCTCGAGGTCTTAGCTCACACTTCCGGCATTCGCACCCGGCTTTGGCACGTCTGTCAGCGTTGCAGTGACATCTGGGCATCCCAGTCAACTGTCTGATATGTGATGTGGCAACATGCTGGAATTCCACCATCCATATGCTCCAGCAATTGTGGCAGCAGCTTAAAGTCATTATGCAGTATGAAGTGTCGCATGGCCTGACTAGCAGTGGTGCGGACCTCGGGGTGTTGACCCATAGAGAGTGGAGGCTGGTGAAGGATCTCTGCACCATCCTTGACAGTTTTGAAGAGGCCACCAAAATGGTCAATCAGACGATGGCATTGTCAGCACGACCATTGTGGTCATATTTTTACTGTAACAAGTGTTAGACACTCTGCGGCAGCAAGTCCCAGCAGTGATGGAGTAGGAGGAGGAGGTGGACACAGAGCCTTACTTGCCGGAGGGTGTAGAAGGCCCAACTGTTTCTCAATTGTATAGGTCTTCTTTAGGCGGTGGTTCTAGGTCGAAGGCGGGTGCAGGACGTCAGTTCAGCTCAGCTCACAGAGTAGAGAGCATGAGGCTAACCAGGGCTCTGGTGATGGTCAGGATGAGAAAGTAGAGGAGGATGATGAGTCAGGTGTGGACACCTTCAGTAGTGATGAGCGATTGTGTCAACTATCGTTATCGTTTCGTTAGTCGATATCGGCAATTATCATGACGAAATCCGATAGTCGATAACAGATTATCGCCGATGACCATTAAAGTCTATGGGAGAGGAACAACACCTTCATTCTTATACCCAAACAGGGATGGAGAAGCGGGAATTAACATCCACAACAGTAAAATGGATACATGATACATCTTAGGCAAGACAATTAGGCAACAAGAGTCACAGAAAAAAAGTCACAGACTATTCACTATCCCTGTCCTGTACCACTGCATGACCCACAAATTAAAAAGTGCCAGAAGGCAGTATTATTTGAACCTTCATTTTACTTGAACTGGACATTGACTATCCCTATCCTGGAAGGCAGCATGAACCTTAAACCTGTCTGACCCACAGATTAAAAAGTGCCGGAAAAAGATGTCTTTGAACCACCATTTTAGTTGAACTGATCATTGACTATACCTGTCCTGGACTGCAGTATGACAATTAAACCTGTGTGACCCACAGATTAAAAAGTGCCGGAAAAAGGAGTCTTTGAACCACCATTTTAGTTGAACTGGACTTTGACTTTACCTGTCCTGGACTGCAGTATGACTCTCAAACCTGCATGACCTACAGATTAAAAAGTGCCGGAAAAAGGAGTCTTTGAACCACCATTTTAGTTGAACTGGACATTGACTATACCTGTCCTGTACCACAGCATGACTCTCAAACCTGCATGACCCACAGATTAAAAAGTGCTGGAAGAAAGTAGTCTTTGAAGCAGTATTTTAGTAAAATGGACATTGACTATCCATATCCTGTAACGCAGCATGACCCAAAAACCCACACAGCTGCCCTTGTGGACCATCAGCAGAAAATTTCGCAATAAGAAATAAACTATATTAAAAACAACTCATTTTCCAATACTGCGGCTGCTAGAGCTACTTGCCATTCTACTGGTGACATTGTTCCATCGTGACATTAGAATGGGAAGCAAATGAAACAGATGTCCCCAGTAGGTCAACGAGGCCTGTCTGAACATCCTGCAGTCTACTGTTAAGTGGGTTGAAGGAAATTACTGATCAAGGCGGGTGAGGCTGTAAACGTGGATCACGCAGGTCCAGCTGGCATGCCGGACTTACAGTGGGTGTGGTGAGAGCAAGGGCTGGCATCCGTCATCTATTAATACGCAGGTTCAGCTAGCAGGGCCGGAGTTACAGTGGGTGCGGTGAGAGCCAGGGCTGGTGTTCGTCATCTATTAACACGCAGGTTCAGCTAGCAGGGCAAGAGTTACAGTGGGTGTGGTGAGAGCCCAGAATGGTGTCCGTCATCCACTAACACGGCAAAAATTCCCTTATGACGCAGCAACGAAAACAGTCGTGCTGAAGCAGAGTGCGGAAGTGGAAGTGTGAGCTAAGACCTCCATGCAATTTTTTTAGTAGTTTAATTCTAGAAAACACATTTTTAAAATAGGATATAATCCCACCACGTTTTTGTTTCTCTTTTTTTAATTGTATTAAATGAGTTTTCTCACTACAGGGATTGCTAGCTATGTTAGATATCTTGCAAAAACAAGTCATTTTGCAATATGAGTCCATTAAAGGTGTCATACCTATTCCTGTTTTTGACAGCACCATGCACCATAAAATTCAAAACATGACCCTTCAGCCACTGTTGACAATTGTGAAGAACAAATGTTTGTTAGAAACCACATTTTTTACAATAGAAACTGTAGTATAGCTGTATTTCACAGCAACATGCCCCCAAAAATTCAAAACATGACCCTTTGGCCACTGTTGACAATTGTGAAGAACAAATGTCTGTTAGAAACCACATTTTTTAAAATAGGACCTGTAGTATAGCTGCATTTCACAGCAGCATGACTCAAAAAATTATAAAAATGACTTCTCAGCCACTGTTAAAAATTGTGAGGGAGAAATGCCACTTAGAAGCCACATTTCTATTCCAAAGGACCTTGATTATAGCTGTATCTCACAGCACCATGACCCCAAAACCATTGACAGTGCGAAAAATTTTAAAGATGAAGTTAGTAAATGGAATACGGTCTTTTCATGAAACTGTGCACAATTGGTGTCTTTTACAGTCTCCTCACCGCAAAACCAGCAAAATGACCTTTTGGGAACTGAGAATAAAAATTGCAGTAAGAAATGATCATTTAAAATTTTTTTTTTTCAAGAGGACCATTTCTGTTTGAAGAGGAATGTGAAGTAGACCGGCAACTAATCGGTGACCTCGGCAATTAGGGCCACAACATCAGAGATCCATGCCTGATTCATCTAGATGAAAGTCAAACGATCCACATTGTCTATGGAAAGCCGGATGTGTTTGTCTGTAATGACTCCTCCAGCTGTGCTGAAGGTCCGCTCAGATATGACGCTGGCTGCTGGGCAGGACAACACCTCTATGGCATGGCGTGGCGAGCGAGCTCGGGCCATTCATCCATTTTGGATACCCAGAAGTCAATTGAGTCCGGAACAAATCCAAAAACATCGGTGTTGAGACGCAGATAGTCGTGCACCATGATCTTTAGCCGGTCTCTGTGTGTTGTATGTGTGCACTGCACCATCCTTGCCAGTTTTGAAGAAGCCACCAAAATGGTCAGTGCGGACAATGCCCTTGTCAGCATGAGCATTGTGGTGATCTTAGTTCTGGAACGATCGTTGGACACTCTGAAACAGCAGGTCCCACCAGCAACGGAGGAGGAGACGGACACAGATGCAGACACAGAGTCTTTCTCTCCATCGAATCCAGAAGGCCCGACAGTTTCACAACTTTATCGGTCTTCATTAGACAGTGGTTCGGGGTCCAGGGCTAGTGCAAGGCGGCGCCGCAGCTCTCAGGGTACAGCATCAGAGGGAAGTCAGGGCTGTGTTGAAGCTGAGATGGAGGAAGCGGAGGACGACGATGAGTTATTGCTGGACACCGACGTTACCGATGTCCCTGCCTTGGAAAGAGGTTGGCACGGATTTGTGGCGGAGGAGAAAGATGAGGAAGATCAGTTTGCTAGTGCCCCTCGACCCAGAGTCTTTGGAAATCAAGGCTCCATCTCTCACATGAGTGCTTGTATGCTCCATTTCCTCCAACATGATCCTCGCATTACGGCCATCAAACTGAAAAACAGTTAGTGGGTGGCCACCCTCCTCCATCCCCGTTACAAAGCGAAACTGAGCACTTTCCTTCCACCCACCCAAATAGAGAGTAAAATGCAGGAATTGGAGACCGTGCTGATTGATCAACTGGAGACATCTGCTGCGTCTGCTTCACGTTCTTTAAATGTCACGGTGGAACAACATCAGCAACGTGACAGCAGTAGAGTGCAAGCAGCAGCAGCAAGCATTGTGGCAGAAGCCTAATGGGTGACCTCTGGCAATCCTTATTTACCACCTCACCAATGCATGTAATGCAGGGCACACATACAACACACAGAGACCGGCTTAAGATCATGGTGCACGACTATCTGCATCTCAACACCGATGTTTTTGGATATGTTCCGGACCCAATCGACTTCTGGGTATCCAAAATAAATGAATGGCTCGAGCTCGCTCGCAAAGCCATAGAGGTGTTGTTCTGTCCAGCAGCCAGCGTCATATCTGAGCGGACCTTCAGCACAGCTGGAGGAGTCATTACAGACAAACGCATCCGGCTTTCCACAGATAATGTGGATCGTTTGACTTTCATCAAGATGAATCAGGCATGGATCTCTGATGATGTTGTGGCCCCAATTGCCGAGGTCACCGATTAGTTGCCGGTCTACTTCACATTCCTCTTCAAACAGAAATGGTCCTCTTGAAAATAAAATGTTTAAATGATCATTTCTTACTGCAATTTTTATTCTCAGTTCCCAAAAGTGTGAGTGAACGGTGGAAGTGTGAGCTCAGACCTCGAGCCTTTCCTCAGCAGGCAGTCCAGACCCGGGTAGCGCTTTAGAACTTTCTGGACTATCAGGTTCATGCCCATGTCCCAGGCAAGGATGTGCTCCAGCCTTCCGATTAAGGGCGGCCGGGAGATTTCGACCGTTATCGCACACCACCTTGCGGGACAAGGTTCTTGTCACCCAGCCAGCGCTCGGTCTCGTTGCAAAGAGCCGTCCCACAGCTCCTGACCTGTGTGTTGACAGTCTCCAAGACAGATTAATTTCAACACAGTCTGGTTTCTATGGGCACGTGATGCTACCAGTGGACCTTAGGGGAAAGAACCCTGCACTATCCCTGCAGTTTTGAAGAGCATGCTCCGAGCCTGAGAGCCACCGATACCACCAGAGACATCCATCCAGCTAAGCCAGTGAGCTGTCACAGAGATATAGCGGCCTTGGCCGTGCTTACTAGTCTATGTATCGGTGGTAAGATGGACTTTGCCGGACACAGATGCAGACAATGCGCTTGAGATTTTAGATAACACGTGGCTGGCCAGACAGGGATGGCTTTTCTGGAAAAGAAATGCCTGCTCGGTATCTGGCATTGGGGGCAGGCAAGGGCCATGATGTGGCGGAACCCATCTGTGTCCACCAGATGGAAAGGCAACATTTCCAAGGCCAAAAGCCTGGCAATGCCGAAATTCAGGCTGTTGGCTGTGGGATGGTTTGAGTTAAAGTGTGTCTTCTGCCCCCAAACCTGGTAGACAGAAGGCTGGCTGCTAGACGGGCCGCGGTTCGGGGTGCAGGTCAAACTGGTGGAAGTAGAAGTGGTAGGATGGGTCTCTTGTGGTGCTGGTGGTACTCGGACGATGGTGGAGGCAGAAGCTGAGGCTGATTCTTGATCATGACTCTGAGAGACATGGGCAGCTGAGGATCGCTTGGTCGTGGCGGAGGAGGAGGAGTGAGAGACAGAGGGTGTGACAGTGGTTGGAAGCCTGGGATCAGTGTGGCCTTTTTTGGCCAAGTTTTCCTCCATTTCAACTCATGCATTCGCTGCATGTGACTAGACATGTTGGTGGTGGTTAAATACCTAAGATTTTTCCCTCTACTTCCCTCTGCCATTTACGGCAAAGGCGGCATATGACATCGCTGGGTGAATCAGAGGCTTGCTCGAAAAAGGCCCAGGTTTGAGAGGTCCAGGACCTTTTCGACGGCGATAAGTGATGAGCGGTGTTTTCCGTGATCGTGGCTGGCGGAATAATTTCAGCGGACTTGTGCGAACGCCCTCCCCTCTTTTTAGGCGGACCCGTACTGACACTACCCCATCATTCTTCTTTCCTCGTCCATTGATGAAGCGCTCGCAAGCAAATTCTGCTGAAAAGACCATTTTGATCCGCAATGTTATCATCATCATCAACACAGGTGGTTCCTCATCCTGACATTCTGCATCCTGGAGCTGCGGCTAAAAAGCAACAGGCACTGCCCAAAACTTTTCCGACCGCCAGGATTTTTGACGATTGAACCCCCCGGGTTCCTTCTCCTCCTCTAATGGCATCGCGTTGGGCATCAGAGCAAGACAAAAACATCCTCTTTGGCCTCTTGATCTTTTTAAATGCCTTCTGACCCCAACCGCATTTTGTCCCTCAAAGAGGTCTTCAGAAAATGGATTTTCCCCAGTGGTGGGTACACAAGTTGACAATTGGCCCCCTGCCTTCGCTTCATGTTGGATGGATGCTGACGATGCTGGTGACGACATTTGTGGCCGTGACTGGAGGAAAGAGGGGGTAAGACTGCTGGATGCAGGTTGCATTAACCACTGAAGAACAGATTGGTGACGCTGTTCGTTACTGAGATTCACAGGGCACCGACCCAGCCATGACAGGCCTGACGGTCCTGCAACTGACGATTCGCTGGCTTGCGTGTTGTCGCTAGCACTGGAAGGAGTACCTTCTCTCGTACCACTACCTCCAGGTCCTACACCCCACTTTGCTCGCTTACCATCTGATTTTGCTCCATGTTCAGAAAAAATAAAAAATTTAAGAAAGTATGGAAGAGTTTTTGACAGTCCCCTTATTGAAAGACGGCAAATCACAGCTATTCTTAAATCCCTCTTTAAATTTTCCTACAGCCAACTAGGATTAGAAACAGAATTGTTTCTATCGAATAACTGTGAAATTCGGTCTGGTGGAAGAACCTTAAGACAAAATCAACAGTGTTCTTCCTTCAGTCCCCAGGATTTACAACTGCCCGTAGGACTAGGAATTGATAGTTTTCAACAAGCTATCATACAAGTGCATCTGTGCCAAACTGAGATTCACCCAGTGCAATAAACGTTCAAAGTTACACGGATGAGAATTGCGTTTTTTGCGCTATGACAAACGAGAACAGTTACTAGAAAATTTTTCTATCAAAACTGCCGTACAAAGTGGGGTATTTGAAAAAAACTGGGGGCTGCCAACCACATGCAAAAAACAGATATTTAAAACTTATACGGATAACAAAAGGTGGTTTTTGCACCCAAAGAAATACACCAACAGTTTACTACAAAAATTTTTATATCCAAATTAAGTACAAAGGGTTTCTCTTTTAAAAAAATGGCCGCACCACGTGCAATCAGCAAAATTTTTAAAATTGTCGGAAAAAA
>JAODAL010052550.1:0-25893 GCA_025379985.1 Phyllomedusa bahiana
GGGCCCCAGTCCCGGGGGAATAAACCGCGATCTAAAATTTTAACATAAAAGTTCATCTCATTCCATCTTTCCCCTTTCTAGTATATAAATGGTCATAGATTTGTAAACTCCCTTTCACAGGGGTGCTTCGTAATTGAGTTTCTCCTCTTGCTCCAGGATGGACTAGCGCTGACATGACTACTGAAGCGCACTGGGTGGATTGAGAACTTGACTGTTAAGAATTGCGGAAGGCGCCAGAAATGATGTCTATACATTCTGCCTGTATAGGGATTTTTTTTTTCCTGTGAACCATGTGTTATTTTCGGGAAGAATATATTTAAACAATATATATAACTACAATGATTGTCCATCCCTCCAGCATCTCTGGGTTTCAGTAATTGTGGGAAAAACAACAACAATGCCCTTTTAAATAATTAGGTAAGGGACATCCTTAGATGCCAATGCCTGGTAATATACATAAGTTAAACAATGGGAATTTTTTTTTGTATTGGGGATCTTTGAAACCCTAGTTCTTTTTTCCCAAAAAAAATCGAGCATTTGTTTTGGCTTTTGTGTAGATTTAGGGACATTGTTTGTGTTGCCTCCCTGGGTAAGTTTTGGTGTATATTACTAATTAACCTATGTATATGTTGTATATGCTATAGACGTGTATGTGTGTGTTGTTTGTGTGTATTATTTTATATATATTATTTTTATTATTTTAATATTTTATATATATAATATATTTTTTTATTTATTTTTATATAATAATATTATGGGTTAAATTTTGATAATATTTTAAAAGTTGTTTTTTATTATTATGTAGTCACCCTTTCGGGGCAGTGCCTATGTTTTAGGTTAGGTATAATTCAATTTTGAAAATGGGACACAAGTGTTATTAACATATTGGACTGGGGAAAACCTGAAAAACCTGCCCCAAATAGACCCGTAGTCGATTTTATATTTTTGAAATAAGATAAAACAAAAAAAATTTTAAAAAAAAAATTTTGTAGAATTTTGATTTATGTGTCATGTCGATTTTTTTACCTCTTAGTTGTGGAATATATAGATTAAATGTATTGACAAAATGGAAACACATTCTCGGACAAAATGGTCAGCATTTTTGCCTACACCAGTTGGAGTCCATATTAGATTGTCTACGCTGCTCTGATCAGAAAGAGTGTAACTCAATAGTGATTGCCATCGCAAAGAAGGTTTTGGGCGATTTTCGAAACGAGAAGACCGGTAGTCTCATGAATGGGTTAACCCAGAGGTTTCGTTGTGCTAAGGAATATGGTGGATGAATGAGCACTCGTGTGAATGGAGGGTACGTTGCGTGTGACTAGAGAACAGATGGGGAAAGCAGGTGCAGCTGGAGTAACCTGTCTGACAGCTCATTATCCTTTTTTCATTCATTTGCTATGTCAAGGAAGTCAATATTTGGTCTGATTTGTTATATGTGTAGGATGTCAAGATTGTGCGCATGAGTTATGGGATTGAATGGCCAGCGACTTTATAAAGTGATGCATTTTATAAGCTGTAAGAAGTTGGTAATAATCTTTAATTTTGAGGATTTGTAATGAGGGCTGGAGTAGTCCTTGGAGACAGCACAATTGAAATTTACTACTGGCAACATTTATTTTTAACCCCCTATTGATTATTGAAAGGTTTGCTCCAGGATCGGTTTAACACCGTGCGTGATGTGTGTGAAGTTAGAGTTTTATCACATTTACAGTCTTTTCCAGTGGCAGTGGTTGAATCCTTATTTGCCTTTGGTGTTTTCTGTACTACTTTTTTACCTTCTCCCATCTTGGTTAATTGCTGAAGAGCACTGGTACATAGGGGCAGAAGGGCAACCCTTTGCTGATGATCAGTTCCATGAACATAACGTGACAAGGAGCTATACTTGTGCCAAAAGTCACCAGCTGCCTCTATCTGAGGTGAGAGGCTTGGCTGCATTCCTTGGCTCTTGTGCCAGTTCCTACTCGCAGCTGCCAGGCTTTCGTGCAGTAGAACAACAGACTCTGTTCCCCATGTGACGTGGGTGGCACCCATAGTCAAGTTAGTCTACAGTGTGTTGCACGCAACTCTGTGAAGTGTGAGTAGCAGCACATGGTGTGCTGTTGCCGTACCTTTCCTTATCAGGGAGCTGGGCCTCTTGAACTCGGCCCTTTGCCCCTTTAGTTTATATACATAATTAAAATAGTGCAGTCAGAAAAAGTGATTATTAAGTACAAGTTCATTTCTACTGTGGTTAACTTGTTGAAACTTTCATACGTGCATGACTGTGTCATGTCATGACCGTGTAATAAAAATCTTTTGTCTGGGGGGAAAAAAATTATTTCATAGATCATTTTTATAAGCACCCTCGGGTGACAGGAGATGTTTTATGCATATTTACAATTGGGCTAGTTATCCAAATGCTATATATCCCTTTCTGATGTGTATTCTTTAACCTGGGGTTAGAACCTCTGGCCCAAAAAAAATAGATAGCTATACTTTTTTGACTTCAGACTCATTTGTATTTTTAGACTTGTACTAGCAATTATTGTAGAAATATAAAATTACAATCTGATTCCACAATTTTTTCCTCTATTCGGATATATATCTATATAGGTGTGTATGTATGTGTACATATACCGATATATATATATCTATTACACACACACCTATATCTGTATATACATCTATGTGTGATATTTTATATATTAATATATACAAATATATATAATTTTATATATATGTATATGTGTATATATATATTTTTATTATTTATATATATATATATATATATATATATGTATATATATATATTTATATAAAATACACAACCTATATCTGTATATACATCTATATGTGTGTGTGTGTATATATGTGTGTGTGTATATATATATCTCTATATATATGTGTATATATATATATTATATTTAATATAAATATATATTGATATATACATAGATCCAAATGTGAGTAGAGGAGAAAACATATTATTTGTACAACATTTGCTAGTACAAGTCTAAAAATACAAATGAGTCTGAAGTCAAAAAGGAAAATAGGTTACAGTCTTTACTGGTCTAGGTGAAGGAACACTTGGCACAACAGGGGAGTTATCACTTAAAACAATGGAAATGAATATAGTAAGTACTGTGACAAGATGTTGGTTGTTCCCCGGCAGCTGTGTGTAATTTAGATGCAAGTATAAATAAAATGGGAAGATTATAAGAGGATAATCTAGAGATAGACCAAGGAAGACGTCGAAGTATCAGAATTGAGAACTCAAAGTAAGATATCTTCAAAACTTACAACATGACCACTGAAGAACAAATGGTCAAAGTTTGTGGCAGAACGGAAAGAAATCCGCTAACTGAAATGGGATTTATTTAAAGAAATGTCAGATGGTTCCCATCTGTGTCGAGATTTTGTTGGCGATGCAATGGAGGGCACGGCACAATGGTTCATATTTGGTGGGACTTTCCGTCTTTGGAGGACTTTTGGGGGGCAATTTACCGAGTTATCCATGGACTTACTAACATCCCTGTTTCCGAAAGTCCCTGAAGCTGCCCTTCTTTTTATGTTTTGATCTTGAAATTCCCAAGTATTGGAAGTCCTCTGATTCTCCCACTGTTGGGGAATGGTTTAAAGAGGCCTCCAACACCTGCCATATCGAGGAGATCTTGGCCTCTTCGAGAGACCAACTGTATCGGATCACTAGGACGTGGGCTCCCTAGCTCTCTTTCCAAAGCTCTGCTTTATTCTGTAACCTTGTAAACTGACCACATAGTTGTAATTTGAGTGCTCCCCCCTCTCCTGAACTGCGGACCTTCACTCCCTGGCTTGTTTCCCTTACACTTTTTGTGTCTCTCCCCCCCCCCCCCTCGCTTCAGTCCTATCGTCCTGGCTGTGAATGATGTGTGGTGTCTTAGTGTCTGTGGTTGTTGTTGGTGTAACCACCCCCCCCTCCCCCCTTTTTTTTTTTGTTTTCTCTCCCCTTTCTTTTCTCCTATACCTCTCTAATAATATACTAAGTTGTAGTGTTTCTCAAGACATATTCATATGTTCAATATAATCTTGCTGGTTTGTAGCATGCTCTGTAAAAGGCCAATTGGCCCTTGTCTCTTTTCAGTTCAATACGGTTCCCTTGTTGTGTTGGACCATAAAGGTCCTGTATTCTTTGTTTGCAGCATTACTTATCAGATGATTTACGTATTACTTTTGACTTGCTATTTCATTTATATGCTCTGTACAACTTTGCAATTCTTTATTTTTTCCCCAAAAAAAAACACATGGTGATGGGGCTAGAAGAGAAGCAATCTTGGAGTGTGGATGACTGGATGAAAGTGATGGTCAGCAATGAATCACCAATCTGCAATGGATGATGATGGAACTTAAAGGGAACCTGTTACATAGATTATTGTAGTTTTAGAGCATTTACCCCTCAAATCTTATCCATGAGCAGATGTTATCCCCGCCCACCAAAGGCTAGCCCCGCCCAGACAGTTATTCTTATGTTTCTACCTATTCAAAGTAATAGGTTTATCAGTTGAGGTGGGCGTGGCTAGCCTCAGATGGGCGGGGTTTGAAAAAAAAACTGACTCTTCATGACTCTCTCTCTGGCTGAAAACTGCAGATTTGAGCATTAAATACTTGAGAACTACAGCATCTTACAGAATAAGGCTATGTTCACACGGCTCATTTTGGGACGTATTTCAGCCAGTAATTTGCGCAGTACGGCGCGAATTACGGGCTGAAATACGTCCCAGTCATTACGGTAATCCACAGTTCTCATAGAGGACTATGGATCACATCTCCTCTCCCCGATTGCACAATATGGCGAGCAGGGAGAGAAGTGACATGTCAATTATTCACGGCATATACGCGAGATTAATGAATGTCTATGGGGCCGGCAGGCTGCCCGCTTCCGCCCCCGTACACACGGTGTAGTTACAGGCGAAATACGTCCCGCAGTTATGCTGTGTGAACATAGCCTAAGAGAGACAGCACTGGAAACAGCATGTCCGTCACCAGCTTGTGCTGTCCTCAGCAAGGGCGGCGTAAACTATGTGCCAGGTTCCCTTTAAGTCTGGTGCTGTTATTATGAAATCTTTAAGGGTATGTTCACATGTCGGATCTTCCTGATGTGAAATCGGCAGATTCCGTGCTGAGCTGACATGTCAATTCTTTTTCAGCACTGAACAGAAACCAGTGCCAAGGAAAGTCAGGCGATTGTGTGCACATTAATGCTGAATTTCCATTAGAAACAGGGTAAGGCCGATTGGACGCTGATCCTAAGTCAGATTCAGTGCTAAATCTGTTCCAGAATCGGCATCCAAATCAACCGTGTTAATATAACTTAACAAGGTGAATTGCATAGATGTATGTTTTTGTTTTTTTTTCAGCCTTTCAAACTATGTTTAAAGTGGAGCAGTGCTGTAACCAAATTATGAGTTGAACATCAAGTAATTCCTTATCATGTGAGATGCAACTTAATCCTTTTTCCTTGTGATAAATTTCTTTCAGTTAGAGATTTTGGCTTGATTACAATCCCTAGTCATGTAACAACGCTCTTAAACTGATTGGTCATTGGCTTACATAACGCTACCTCCAATAAGTGGCAGTACAGAGTGAACATTTTTCCTTCTGAAATAAAGCTAACTTGCATACCTTTTTACTAGGGGAGCATTGTCTGGCCTGTAAGGCCATGTTCACATGGCTTAATTGCGGGGACGGGATGGGGCGGGAGCGGGGGGCTGGCACCTCGCTGGCCCATAGACTCATTACTAGCGGCGTGTAAATGACGTGTCGCTTATCTCCCCCTGCGGCGGATTCGCCGAGCAGGGAGAGGAGACTTAATCCATAGTTCTCTATGAGAACTGTGGATTACCGTAATGTCTGCGGCGTATTTCAGCCCGTAATTCGCGCATTACACCGCGAATTACGGGCTGAAATACGTGCCCAAATAAGCCGCGTGAACATGGCCTAAGATTCCCTATTCTAGCTCGTGGTCTCTGCAATGACAAATAGTCCCTCCCGTCCCAGAGCTCCATTAACCTAAACAATTGTTTCTTTAAATTATGTGTAAATTGGTTCTAAAATATTACCTGGATAGGTGAGCCATACTCTTGTACCAACATTATCATTCTATCCATTTTCCTATAACCTACTTCTGTATTTTAGTGTATTTCTTTGCTTTTCTTGATTTCAAACTTTTCTTTATTCCACAGATTCCGGTCTGGTGGTACCAAGCATCTCCTATGTATTACACAAGAAGCTCTTAAGTGTGGCTGAGAAACATGGCCTTTCAGTTGAGAAACGATTGGAAATGTCAGGAATTTGTGCCAGTCAGATGGCATTGACCCTACTTGGTGGACCCAATAGGTAAGCTGATAATGAGTTGCTTAGCTCATGGGAAAAAGTTGTATAACAAGTGCGATAATATGGTATTGCATGTCACAGACCTGGCACATTGTGATTTATGGGGAAAATGATAAAATAAGTCGCTTACCATTTCTTTTGTGGCATTGGGATGTAAAGCTCAAAGCATCTTTATAAAGCATTTTCTCACTGGTGTCACTAGTTTTTATTCTTAGCCGGCTTCATGTTAATGAATATTTAGTTTGTACCTGTCCTTGCAGCTTTTCTAAATTCAGTGCTGGTTTGTGAACCATAGCACCCGAATGCTGCCTCGTTCTGATATTACCATGAGCCAACACCAGTAATTAAATAGGTACAGTATTTTTCGGACTATAAGACACACATTTTTTCCCCCAAATTTGGGAGTAAAATGGTGGTATGTGTTAAAGTCCGAAAAATTCGGTAGGTGCATCTTATGGACCAGTGCGTCTTAAAGTCCAAAAAATATGGTATTTTATTGGAATAACAGAACTGTTTAATTTGTAGCATTGGGCCAAGACGATAGAGTAAAGTTGGTTAGGGTATCAAAGTCTGCTTCGCAAAATGCATCTAAGAAGTTAATTATGTCAAATGTGAAGTTGACTGTGAAACGTTTTGCTACCTCAGTATGACATTTGCTAGTCATCCTGTTGAAGTAGCACTTTAAAGGACCATGGAAAGTCTTAATTGTGGATTAAATGTTGTAAAAGTTGCATCATATACAGGGTCATTCAAGAGCAAAGGCCTGTAATTACAGTAACATCAGTGGTAAATGGCTGGTGTCTGAAAACCAAAGCAAAACTGACTTATTGCCAAGAGCCAATGATCACAGCACCGTTTCCATTTTCAAGACCCAGATGTCAAATGTACTTCTATACTGTGACCTAAGATGGCAGCATTAAAGCAAGAAAAAGCTTTCTGTGTGTTGAAATTTGCAAGAACAGAATCTACTGTGACAACACAACAAATTTGGTAAATGTGCTCCACTTAGAAACTGCATTTCGCTTTGGGTGAAACAATTCCAAAACACTGGGTGTTAATGTCATAGGAAAAACCCTGGCCATTCAAAGGCTTCAGAAGAGTTCGGGAACAAGAATTGAGCCATATATGAGCTTAGTCCTAGAAAGTCCACCAGAATGACTAGTATGGAACCACACACCGCAGTATGGCATAGCTTTCGAAAAAGTCTCTATTGTAAACCTGATGAATCCAGATGACAAACCGACAACTTGACTTTTGCATTGACTTTCAGGGTCCATTAGAAGAGGAAATTTACTGGCAGGCTTGGTGCTCAGTGATGAACCGACCTTTCACATCCGTGGGAAGGTCAGTCGCCACAATGTTAGAATTAGGGGCTCAGTAAAACAAAGTGCCCTTATAAAGCACATTAGGAACTCACCCAAAGTAAATTTGTTCTATGCAATAGGCAGGCGTAAAGTCTACACTCCCTTTTTATTGCCGAGCCCTCAATAGAAAAATCTGTGCTGTGGTCTGCACTGCACGGATTATCTACTGGTGGATTTCTAAACTCAAAGCTTTTTTTTTTAAAATTATCTGTGTAGACTTAGACTTACTTGTAAATGTTAAAGGAATGGAACAGGTGGTGTGCCTCCACATTACCATTTAGATGTTCACGAATACCTGGCTGAAACACTACTGAAAAGTTTGGTCTCGCAAGAAACGATTCACCAATGTTGTGTTGGCCTCCACAATGGCCACATCTGCGGCACCTTTTTGTGGGGCTGCATCAAGGACTTGATGTATTGCCCACCTCCAGCCAAGGAACCCGAGACAATGCGTCATTGAAACAGTCCAAGGATATTTTGGCAGGTTTCTGGACACAACTAGACTACGGCCTAGGCAATCACTGCATCACCAATGTACTTCCCTTTGAACATCTGTAGTGTATAGATAAAACCTGGTTAGATATTGTCTCTTCATGCTGATAAATTTGTGTTCTCTGTTATGAATACCGAGACTATTGTTTTGAACCACTCTTTTTTTTTTTTCTCTTTTTTTTTAATTCCGAAAAAAGGTTTATTAAAGTAGAAAATGCAAAATAAGCCATATACATGCAATATATAACAAAGACCATGCAGTACAAAGCATATGAAAAATCATTCAAAGCATATACAAAAAACCAATTACATAACTAGAAATTGCAATGCGCTTGAGCTGTCCATAAGACAGCCCAGTACCATCCGTACCAATAGTAAGGTATGCAAGTTGAAAAGCAAAAAAATTAAACTATGCATGATAAGTGCGCAGACCTCAAACTCCTGCTGAGAAGCAATTGATGCCCAAAATAGACTGAACCACCCTGTATTTAGTGTCCTGCAGGATTACATGGCTTAAGTTGTTAGTTTCCCTTTAATTGTTAAACTTAGATTTGTCCTGACCAGATCTATAAAATGTTGAGGTAAACATTAAACCTATACTTCACTTTCACCATAAGGGCAGCCGTTGATTTGAAGATGAGTTTGGCCGTTGGGAGACTACCTCGATTTTGCCAAAGGCGTAGACGTGAAAACCATCATACTCCTATTTCTAAGAGAGTGAAATACTGTGAAATCTTTTAAAAAAACAAAATAAAGTAATTTGAACAGTGGATGCACCTTATCTGCTTCTCACATGGTCCAATTCGTCCCCAGTTGGTAGCTGGAATATATGGCCAGCATAAGTTATAACCGGTCTTGAAGGGGAGATACAGTTCAGATGTGCCAGATTTCCTTGATGTGGTGCACACTGATTGGTCTCAAGGTGAAAGCAAGTGCACAAGACTTTGAGTCTGTAACTGTATCAATATTGGAGTTGCCAAACCAATGTCTGGTCTTAGAACTGGGAACCGGGCCACTAGGCGTGCGAGATAAGGAGAGGAATGAAGCCAGTTATACAGCCAGGCCTCTTTCCCACTGTTAAAGTGATACAAGTCTGCCTGGAATGTTGTTCTCACACGCGATGCAGATCTTCTGCTCTCCTCTCTTCCTGCTCTCACACCACTCCAGTAATACCAGTTCTGCTCAAGGCTTCAGAGTGCAAAACAATTTAGCAAGGTCGTGCTTAGCAAGCCTTGCGTGTGTATAAACAAGCACAAATAAATTACTAGGTGTGGATTGGTCTTCAGAGTGTGAATAAACCGGATGTCATTACTGCTGCATGAAATACACCGACATCTCCTGGGACTTCACATTCAGTGCCTGTTTACTGTCTCGTAATATCATCTAGAAATCGTTTTACCAATGAAATGTCCATTTATTTGCTATGCAAATTGCCTCCTTCACTACATCATGATTTTTTTTTCTTTATTACTTTTTATAAGTAGGCAGAATCCATCTATGTTGGTGAATTAGATTGTTAGACACTAAAAATGCCTTTACCTGATTCAGAAAGGGAAGATCTGACCGTAGGAAGAGCACCATCAGGCGTGTGGAGATTCAAAATTGCCTTTTGCACTCCACAGAGTATCTGCATTTCACAAGGCATTATGGGAAAGGAGCGGAGAAGCTCAAGCGCTCTCTATTGGATGTAAGAAATCTTCAGTTTTGCTTTTGCAGATGCTTTTTGGATTCTAAAAGGCAGTTTCGAATCTCCACACGCCAGATGGTGCTCTCCCTCAGAAGAGATCTTCCCTTTCTGAGCCACTCATTGCCTCCCACTCAGCCAAGCTAGCATCGCTCTGCTCTGTATGGACAAGGGGCAAACACCCCGAAACAGCTGTCTACAGATGGGTATTGCTGGCTTGGCTAAATATCCATTTTGCTTTCCAAAGACCCAGTGGGTCAAAATTGAGGATTTGTTACGTCGAATAGAGGGCGCTTGAGCTTCTCAGCTCCTTTCCCATAATGCCTTGTGATTTACCGGATTCAATAATGCTTACAATTTTGAAAAATTGAACAGCTATTCATTGCTTGGTAAGCACTAATAGCATGTATTTGCATTTGGTGGATTCTTGATATTGGGATTATAGTGTAGTACAAAGTTGGGAGCCTACATCGGTAGCTCAGTTCAGATCATTGAGCAGTTGTATTGATACCTTTTTGTGCACATGTCAAACTCAAGGCTTGCATGTCTAATCCAACCCACTACAGCATTTTATGTGGGCCACAAAAGCTAAGACACAGTGAGCAGTAGTAGACAAAGAAGGGCCCGCTCTCCACTGTCCCTGAGATGCAGCCAGCGTTTGGCAGAGACACCAGCACTGGGAGCAAGCCCCATCTTGAATTCGGAGCTCTAGTGCATACCTCTACACTACCGTGTTAATTAACTCACCAGCAGTGGCACAGTTCTGACAGCTATACCTAAGCTTCCTAGCCACCCTCCATTGGTCTTCGGAGGACAGCCATGATGCTTATAGGGCCCTCTGTAAAAATGATTTTGACCCCCCCTTGACTTGCAGATCTGACAGTTTACGTCTTTAGCATAACCGAGGATGTTAGATAAAAATTCTGACCATTCAAAGTGGTCGTATTTGGCTATACACAAGCAACTATCTCACAATTAGTCAAATTGTACGTATCTTTTAAACCTAATTAGCAGCTGATGCCCACATAAAAAAAATTACATGATGTGTATTGGGAAAATGTCATGGAATTCCTGCCTTATGACTTTAGGACTGGCCCGTTTTTAACCATTGCTTAAAACACAGAATTAGCCACCAAATTATATCTAAGTATCCCTAGCAGGCAAGATGATGGGGTCTCCAAACCCTATAACCAACGGGACCATATATATTAGCAAGCCGACACCATTTAAAAACCTTAGACAGCTTTATTAAACTTTTCTTCCAATCTTTATATAAATCTCATAACATCTCAGAGAGTAGGAAAGTTTAAACAGAATACACGCAGTCCCCGGGTTACAAACGGGATCGGGACTGCAGGTTTGTCCTTAAGTTGAATTTGTATGCAAGTCGGAAAAGCTATATTTATTAAATGTAATTCCAGCAAAAAATATTTTTTTAGTTTTGGATAGTGCAGGGAACAGTTTACATTTGTTTTGCTGTCTGTGCCCTTTTCTAGAAGATTTCACCTAACGTTCTGTATCTCATGTGCAGCTGTGGCATGCTGGCACTTGGTTATCATGGTGCGTGACTCAGTGTTGAATGTCAGCCATGCCCCATAATCTCCGTTTGTAACTAGGGCACGTATGTAAGTCGGAATGATGTAAGTCGGGGACTGCCTGTACTTAGATTTTCGTTGCGGCAACCAGCCGTTCAGAGAAAGTTCATAGTCCATAGATGACTTCCACCCGGGCATGGGTTACAGAGGAAATGCTAGGAGACCGGGCAGAGCCCGCTGCGTGAAGTACTCTGCCCGGTCTCCTAGCGTCTCCTCTGTAACCCATGCCCGGGTGGAAGTCATCTATGGACTATGAACTTTCTCTGACTGGCTGGTTGCCGCAATGAAAATCTAAGTATTCTGTTTAAACTTTCCTATTCTCTGAGATGTTATGAGATGTATACAAAGATTGGAAGAAAAGTTTAATAAAGCGGTCTAAGGTTTTTAAATGGTGCCGGCTTGCTAATATATATGGTCCCGTTTTTAACCATTGCCTTGCACTGAGCATGAAATGAGAAGATATCACTGTATTGTGTATGTCATTTATTGTGTGTTGGGGTGGTTTTGGGAAAATATTAACTATGTTACCCAAATAACGCCTTTTTTACAAAAAGGTAAAATTTATACTGAACAGGGAGGTAAAACTGTACTAGTACATCAAATTATCACTACGGTTGGCAAAAGCAAAGCAACTGAGAGATTCTGCCCTTGTTGCCCTGAGTAACTAATCATAGTGCATTTTCCCTAAGCAGTTAAGTTGATAACAGCTAAGCTCTAATTAAGGGGTGTCAAACTTCGGCCCTCCAGCTGTTGGGGAAACTACAACGCCCATCAAGCTCACTGTTATAGCTTATACAAATGCATGATGGGAGTTTGTTTCCCAACAGCTGGAGGGCCGCAGTTTGACACCTGTGCTCTAATTGGTTATTTTTGGCAATAAGACAGTTTTTGTGCCATGTGGTTTGAGGGAGGTAGATGTATGAAATCTCAGAAGGCAGCTAAGGCCCCGTTCATATCTGCATTAGAGGTTCTAGTAAGTAGAACGCTGTGACTCCTGGATGGAGGCAGCTAAAGGAACGTGTTGCTAGAGCGCTAAGTGGAATCTTACTGATAGACCCAACTAGGAAAGTTAATTTGGTCTAATATTTATTACAATTTCATGACTCGTTTCGCTGGGTATCAAACACGCTTCCTCAGATTTGAGGAAGCGGGTTTGATACCCAGCGAAACGCGTCATGAAATTGTAATAAAAGACCAAATCAACTTTCGGGCGGAAATCCCGTGCAGTGGGGACTGCTGCACGGGTTTTCCATAGAGGCCCATGTAAAAGTTTGCAGCCGGTTTTTCAGACGATCTGCAAAACCACAAACCATCTGAAAAACCCGCCGCAAACTAGTGCCGTGGGGACAAACCCTTAAAATTATATGTCTACATTTAGGAACCGTCATGTTTATAGGGGTTGTCTCACTACATTAATTCATCTTACCTCAGTCCTGTTTTCTGGGTTTCATTTTTAATTCAGGGTCATGTTTACTGGCTGCTACTAGGTAGCCAGGTCTGTAGCTATAGCAGCCAGTGCTGGCAGCCTATCATGAGAGATTGAACAGGTCTGTAGCTATAGTAACCTGAGGAGCTGATGCAGCCCATACAAGAGGGGATATCTCAGAATAGGTAGGACACCGTTAATGGACACATATTGCAAAGTGACTTGTTTTTGCAAGTTCTTTAACATAAAAAGCAATCCTTGTAGTGAGACGACCCCTATTGGGAGTTTAACGTGTTAGAATCTCCCTTGCAGATTGTAAGGCCTATCTGGCAGGGTCTTCTCTCCCTCTGTACCAGTTATTTATTGTGGTTATTGTACTTTGTTTGGCATATATTATGTATGTAACACCCCTTGAAACTTCAGGGATTAATAGTGCTCTAAAAAAAATAAATAATGGTATGTTCACACAGTGTTTTTTAGATGCGTGTTTGAATCCATTCTTCGGACCCAAACACGCATTTAACAATTTGCAATGCGATTTACATTAGTTTCAATGTAAAAAAACGCATCTGCATTCAGATGATACTTGCTTACATGCATATTTCTGATGCATCTTTCAGATCCGTTCAGAGAATTGATATGTCCGTTCTTGATCCGTTTTATGCAGCAGATGCCCTATTTAAAACTACAGGCTGCGTTTCTGCTGCACGGTGTGTAAAATGCATCCAAACTATGGTGTGTGTTTGGATGCGTTTTACACACAGTTTTTCAGATTGAAGAATGTCGTGTGAACATCCTCTAATAGCTACTAATGCTGCAAAAATGTGCTGCTATATCAATACTTACTGACACCAGTATTATAGACACATGGTTTTCTTGGTTGGTGCGTTTCACTCATTTCCACCAAAGAGCAGGACATAATGAAAGTACTCCTTCGCTGACTGATGGAAGCAAGAACGTACAAACGGCTGTTTACACCTTTAGGGCGCATCCCCACGGCATAGGACAAATACCGGCCGGTTTTTGTCCTGTTTTGCGCCCGTCCCCGCGGCCACGGGGGAAGACGGCTTTTCTCCGCGATGAGTGGAGAAGAGCCCTCCCCACTCCCATTGAGAAGCACAGATTCCATTCGAAAACCGGACGGAAGAAGGGGCTTGCTCAATGTTTTACCGCCGGGCGGAAAACCCGTGCAGTGGGGACTGCTGCACGGGTTTTCCATAGAGCACAATTGTGCTAATTTTCGACCGGTTTTTCAGGCGGCCTGAAAAACTGCAAACCGGCTGAAAAAACAGGCCACAAACCCGTGCTGTGGGGACATGGCCTTACACTGATAAGCCTGCCCTCCATAAATGTCATTTGAATGTTTGTCATTGATGCTTTGGACTCCTTAGCTCAATATTGATACTATCCGGGCATAGTTTATTGTTTTAGATTCCACAATACTTGTTGTTAATGTTAACTATTGTTTTATTTTGTATTTCTTTTATCATATTTATAGGCTCAATCCTAAAAATGTTCACCAACGACCTACTGTGGCCCTTTTGTGTGGGCCGCACATCAAAGGGGCTCAGGGAATAAGCTGCGGTCGACACTTGGCCAATCATGACGTAGATATTATTCTCTTTCTGCCAAATTTTGTGAAGATGTTGGAGCCTGTTACCAATGAGCTAAATCTGTTTTGTCAGACCGAGGGCAAGCAGGTGTCAAATGTAAAAGGTCAGTGCTTTACTTAGATTCCAAGATCTAATTATATATGAATAGGCTCGTTTTCCAAATGCATGTCATAAGCATGCATGTGTCAATCAGAAGTGTCTTTACTGGTACTTTACATCCTTTTTTTTTTTTTTTTTTTAACTGGGGTTGTCCAGGGGGGAGGAGGGGCACCTTAAAAATCCATTGAAATAGACTAACAAAAAACCTGGATTTACTTCTCTACAGTCATGGCCAAAAGTTTTGAGAATGATACAAATGTTAATTTTTCACTGCAGATTTGGCCGCGGGTTTGGGTGCGGTTGCCACGGCCAAAACCTCGTCCAAATCTTGCCCCAAACACCCCCAAGTTCATTACACGGTTTCCTATGGAAAACCGCGTTGCTATACTGTAATCCCTCTAGCATTGAACCTCAGGCAGTTACTATGGTCTTTACAAGAACATGACCAGTGCAGCTAGTCAGTGGTCACATGCCATACTATTAAGACACCAGTGATAAGTGCCTGCTGAGGCCACTGACTGATTACAAATGGTCAGTACATGTCTACAGTATGTTTTATTCTATTAGCTGCTCTTTGATTTTTTTTTTTCTATAAATTGGAATCCTTAATACACTAATTCAGATTTGCTGGTCATTTCCACTGTTTAGAATTCTATTCAGCCACGCAGTATCTGCATATAGCCACATGTACAGTAGCCCTTGGCAACTGTGCAACCATGAGCTGCACCATTTAATATGAAATATCAAGAGATTTTGACCTGCACAGTAAAGTATTGTAGGGATGCACCATCAAGCTCCCAGACAGCCCCTCATCTGACCAATAATGGAGTCTGTAGCTTTGATAGGAAAATAGCTTTGCACACAGACTTCTCCGACACCGACGTGAAGACATGACAAACCTATTTGCCCCTTCTCATCCTTTCTGCTGGAGAAATGAGTAATCGGACTGGTGGACAGACTGGTTGGTAACCGTATACTGCTTAACACCCACCTGAAAAAAGACTGGTTATGTGTCTAGCCCTAGCTTCCAGATTTGCAGACTTGACTACTTAAAGAGATAAAAGTCTATCGTACACCCTGCAGCAGGTGAGGCTGAAATTAGGCGCACATCTTCCCCCTGCGTGAGAGCCAGCATTAAAGGATGTTCTCTAAGGGTATTGAAAGATTGTCAGCATAACTTATTGGCGGTACATTTCAAATGCACATGTGATCCCAAAGTTGAGAAGCAAGTTTGTATAAGCTTCTGTCTTGTTAGACTTGATCTGAATATTCTAAACATAGGATATAAACTCCTTCATTGACTAAAAACATACAACGGCACTATCTGGACAAGGTCCTACAGCTGCTAGGTCACACATGTGACAGACAAGTGGCAGTATACTGCTGAATGTTTCTGTGGGGCAACCGGTAGAATTTTGAAAGAAAATGGGCAAAAAGTAGAAACTTGTTGTGTACCTAGTATTTTATTTTTTTTTTAATATATTTTTATACCCCAAAAAATATCTACAGGATAGGAGATAAATGTAGAATCATATGGGTTTGTCCACAAAACCCTCACCATTCACAAAAATCCGGGTCTTGAATCTCCCATCTATGTGCGCACACTGATGCTGTATTCACTTTCTATTGGACAAATGTAAATATCAGAGTACAATCCTTAGTATCCTCAACCTTCCTATATCTATCCGTCTGTCCACACCTACCACCTGCACTCCAATCAGTGGGGGATTTGGGACCCCATATTTTTGAGATTGGTGGGAGTCCAAGCAATCGATTTGCTATCAATCATACATACATATTACTTATCCTGTGGATAGGTAATGGTTAGACATCCCCTATAGCAGTGATTTTCAACCAGTGTGCTGCGGCACACTATTGTGCCGCGACACATGGTCGGGTGTGCCGCGGGGAAAGTTCCCCAAACTATGGTGCGCCCTGTGTTTTGTTCAGGGCCGTCCTAGGGCGGGCAGGGCGTGCGTCGCCCGGGGTGCCGAGGCTCCGCTCACCCGCGGGGGCGCCGCGGCCGGCCCTGTCCGCCCGGAGGAGCGCCCCTGACTCTGCGCGACTGTTTTATAACAGCCCGCAGAGCCAGCAGCTGCAGGGAGGAGGCGGGACGGGTCGTTCCCGTCCTGCCTCCTCCCCTGTCTCAGCGTCGCTGGGGGCCCGCAGCGGTCACCGCGCCCCCTGTGACGCGGGATCTCCGGGGCTGGCGGCTCTGCCGCCGATGAGACCCCTGGAGCTGCTGCAGCGTGATGACGTCACGTCTGCTTACACCGCTCTGCAGCTCCCACTGCTGAGCAGCTCTGGACCGGGACCGCGGGACCCAGGTGAGTAATCTTTTGTTATTTATAATTACTTACAGGGGCATCACTGGCTACAAGAGGGGCACACTGGCTACAATGGGGCACACTGGCTACAAGCGGGGCACACTGGTTACAAGAGGGGCGTCCTGGCTTAAAGGGGGCACACTGGCTACAAGGGAGGCATCACTGGCTACAAGGGGGGCATCACTGGCTACAAGGGGGGCATCACTGGCTACAATGGGGGCATCACGGGCTACAATGGGGCATCACTGGCTACAGGGGTGGGCATCTCTGGCTAGAATCGATATTATTAACTATATGTATAATATGTACTGTTTTAGTGTCATTTTGTGCCATTTTGGTTGAAAGGTTGAAAATCACTGCCCTATAGGTCAAAATTTTTTGATTTTATAAGTAATGAATTCTTTGTGATGCTGTGGTCTAAATCCGTTCTATAGAGTAAAATAATTCTGTCTGTATGCTGAAAACTTATATATTTCTATTCAATCTCAAAAATAAATTATGCCCAGGAAAGACCTAAACTCACCCTGAGGCAGCTGCAGGCATCCCGCACTGAATCCTCACCTCACATTATAGTATATAATGGGCTAAAATTACCAACAGAAGAACTGATTGGCCCTCTAAACCCAATACAGATATATTCACATATTAATGGGCACACAATTTTGGAGTATTACTTGGAAGAAAAAGTCACAAAACGTACACAGTAAATTACAGAGCTGGAGATATGTGTGGTCCGGCAACCTTATCTCCACAGCTCAGGTTCAATAAAATTTTTTGCTTCAATTACATCAGGACTAAGGTCACCACCGAAACACGTACCGTAGAGGTTTACATCTCAACGTGCTTGTACCAATATTTTTTTAATTTGGATTAAATAAAGCAAAAAGTTTTATTGAACCTGAGCCATGGAGATGGTCTTTCTATTGCTGGATTTCACCACTAATAGCTCTGGACGGTTCTCTGTGTTCTCAAGGTGGCTGGAAGGTCTCTAATCCCTATGGAAGTGGAGTAAGTGACTGAATGTGAATATTAATCATAGGTTGAACCATTTTTTGGACTCATGCTGTACTCAACCTCTCCGAAGCCTATGATGGCTGCATACAAGGAGCAATAGATTGAACTACACAATAGCTGGAGATAAAGCTTTCATTAGGTTGTTTGCTACGTTGTGACAGCACTTTGTGATCTCAAATTTCCACTATCCTGACTTTTATAGATGTTGAATGATTGTAGATCTTTGTGTAAGGAGGTGGATGAAATGCTTCTACAAGGTTCTTCCATGACAGGTTATAAAATATCACAGACCTGATCCTATGTACCAGCCTGTTGCTCATTTAGTTCAGGTTTATTATAAGTGTGTATTTTTTTCATGTACACGAACCCTTTTTTAATTTGTGCAACACCCTGGAATTTATAGCGCTTTAAAATAATAACAGTGAACAGTGCATTTTATATTTCACTATAGACTTAAAACAAAATCAGGCACATGTATGTCTGTGGAGTTTATTAGTAGTATAATGTTGTACTGCCTTAGCCATAGGGAGTAGTAGAAGAGTGAAGAAATCGGGCGATACCTTTTCGATTCGGAGTACATTTGAT
Source organism: Phyllomedusa bahiana (assembly GCA_025379985.1). Classification (NCBI taxonomy): domain Eukaryota; kingdom Metazoa; phylum Chordata; class Amphibia; order Anura; family Hylidae; genus Phyllomedusa; species Phyllomedusa bahiana. The sequence continues at coordinate 18,551 of JAODAL010052550.1, forward strand.
GGTGAGCTACGAGAGTACTAGCTCTCTTCTTCAGACATGATGTTATACAAGAAACTGAAAAGCCACAGACTTTTTATACACATAAGACAGGGGTCTTCAAAGGAACTTAGAATCTTTAAAAAATAACAAAATGCAATATAAGTGGAGAAGTCATTTACAGCAGTTCAAGAAATAAACATCTGGAAACATGTGGGGTTTATTAAGCACAGAATTATGTGATTCACATTGTGCTGTGCCCGCATGATCACCACCGGAGTCCGGCTACGACTGATTATCTCCAATCTCAGACTTTTAACCTCTTAGATGTTCTAGCCAAATGGCTTGTTAGAGGGCAAGGGCTCCCTCTGTCACCCAATTACATCCGTGAACATGGGTTGCAATTGAGACCCCCATGTCTGCCCTGTATGCTGATTAGGTCATGCCAGACATAACACAATATCAGCAGCACTCTACAAGCACTAAAAACAGTCAAAGAGGACATAGGAATGTTTTGGAAAAGTATTTCTGCTACTTTGGAATATAAGAAAATTTGAAGGTTCTTAGGGCGACATGTATGAAGGAAGGCGCGTCGAAGTGAATAGTCGAGTCTTATTTTCAGTGTATAATGCACCTTATGTATGAAAGTGATTTTTTTCAGCGTTCATAAATGGTGTCTAAAGTTCGATGTGTTAGGCACATTACAGAACTTAGGCGCATAAGTAATGCACCTAACGTATTAAGGTTATAGACCGGCCGGAAATAAGAGAAGTCATTAGAATAGCATGTCAGAGAATAGAAACTATGGTACTGATCCTGCTTGGAGGACCACAGGTCCCAGCAATACATGTGCTGTGCTGGCTCTTGCTGTATGCAGAATAAAGGTTGAGAGCAGCAAAAATAATTTTAAAATTTAATGCAGTAAAAATTTTAAATCTAAAAATCTGAACAACATAATCAATGGGTTTTTAATGTAAAATTAGTTTTCAATTCTGTTAAATTGAAATACATTTTATAGGGATTTTTTTTTATATTTTTGGGATATTATATATTTTATATTAATTTATATGATCCTATTTTTCATTAAATTGAAACAAATTTTATACATTTTGATAATTATAATAAATTACTTTTTATTATTGTACTGGTGTAAGTTGAGAAATATTGGACACTTTTGCCCCTTACAGCAAATCTATCTCCACTTCGACTCCTCAGGCTCAGACAGACCACGTTGGTATAGGTCTGCCTGTCGGAGCAGTAATGCGCCTAGTTTTGCCGAACCACATTCATATATGTCTAAAATGACAGATGTGGTGCGACACGCCTCCATAACGCCCCCAGAAAGCCCATTCACGTTAGGCGCGTTAGAAAGTGTTGAGTCTTACGAACAATGCGCCTAACACATACGTTAGGCGCATTAGACATCGTAGCCGGCTCAGTAAGGTGCATTGTACACCAGAAAAAGGGTGAAAAACCTTTTCATACATTGTACATTTTTGATCAGAACTGTAAAAGCCCATCTGCCACCGCAAGATGAACCTACTCTATAATGTTAAGTCTCTTGGTGTCTGTTCAGACCTCAACTTTTTCAGGGAGAGAAGATTCCACCTATAACCTACTCTAACAAAATTTAAGAGACCATGCCTCAGGCTTTTTAATCAGTTTTTCAATGACCGGAATAATAATTTTGGTATTCAACGTGTTATACGAATAACGATCGCGATGTAAAGTAGAACTAGAAAACAAAATTGTATTGACAAAAAAAATGTGCACAGTAAAAGAATAAATTAAACCACTATTTTCAAAAATGAAAAGTAGTTCTACTATGAAAAAGTGTCGAGAGAAAACAAAAACGATTACACATGTAAGGCATTGCCTTAGTCGTTTGGCTGATTTTCCTAGCCATGTTTTAAGGCTCTTTAAGGGTGCTTTCACACAGTGCAGTTTTGGTGCAGTTTTAACTGCGCTCCAATTAAACTACATTATTTCCACAAGCTTTTTGCATTTATCTAAACTGTTTGGAAAGTGAGTAATCTATTAGTTTATGTGTAATCCACAAGACTTCAAACACAGTCATTGATTACTTACTTGAAACACCTTTTTGAACAATTTAGACAACTGAAAGAAGCTGCTGGTAATAAAGGAGCGCAGTTAAAACTGCACCAAAACTGCGCTGTGTGAAAGCACCCTAAGGGTTTGGACATTTCTTTACAGAGTAGCTACCTATGGGAGGCACTACTGTAGAGATACAGTGTTGTTCTTTCAGGAGGACTGTGAATTTACATAAAGAATAAAGGTAATGTTCTATTATGTCAGTGCAGTACTGACATCTTGTGGCTTTTATGGGGAATGCAATAAATGACCAATAATTCTGCAGTTTTCTGTGTACATTAAGGAATCCAGCAAAAACTTACACTTTAAGCTTAGATGTGTTGCGTTACTAGTGAATTATATTTTCCCATCGATTTGTTTTTATTTATTTTGCCTAGGTGTATGTCTTTTGTTTAATTTATTACATCTGACTATTCTCTTTTCCAGATCTCCCAGATTGCCCTGTGGATCTGGTTATTAATTGTTTGGACTGCCATGAAAATGCCTTCCTTCGAGACCAACCATGGTACAGAGCAGCTGTGGACTGGGCCAATCAGAATCGAGCCCCGGTGCTTAGCATTGACCCTCCAGTGAACGACCAGGAGCAGGGAATTCATGCCAAGTGGTCACTAGAGCTGGGTCTCCCGTTAGCCCTTGGGGAGCAGGCGGGGCGAGTTTACCTGTGTGACATTGGCATTCCCCAGAAGGTTTTCAGAGAGATTGGAATCACCTATCATTCACCCTTTGGCTGCAAATTTGTCATTCCTCTGCATTCCATGTAGGAATAATATGACCAGCACATCTTTAAAAAGAACACACAAACTTCAAGATGATGCCTTAACATGGGCACAGAACTGCCATAGCTCTCACTTTTCAAGCCCAATGGTAATAGCTTTGTGCAGACCAGCATATCTCTGACCATTGGGGTTATTGAGGAAACAAAATAGTTTTTTATTGGGCGTCTTTTTTGCCGTATCCTCCCATACCAGCCAAGTAAAACCGTTCAAGAAGTGCACTTCCTATAGAGAAATGTAGGAAGTTGTTTTTCATTTCTTTTTTTTTGGTAATTTAAACACTGGTTTAAAAGGTATTTGATTTCACATTGCTTGGGGAACACAATCCTGTTACTGTGTAGCATTACCAGCTGTTCGTTGCCTTTACCATGTTATCATTTGTCTAATTTGGTATGTACCAAATGAAGCACTTGGTGTTCTATTTATGTGTGTTGTGGTTTGTTTTAATTGTTTAATCTCATTACAGTTTAATTTGAGAGGAAAACTGTGTTCGCATAAGATAGATTGGTTGCTGATGGTTGTGCAACCAAAAATCCATCTATACATGAATAGGGTTTGGTTTACAGCTTGTGGGAGGATGTCTTGAAGCCAGGGCTGTGGACTCAGTGCCCATTTTTTGTGTAGTCGGAGTTGTTATAAAATGGACCACCGCTGACTCCTAAAATATCTAATAAATTGGTACAGTTAGTTCAAGGCAGTGCCAAAAGCTAGAGGAATTGGGTCTTGCCAGTGCTACTGCTCCCATATCTTCAGCCTCATCAGATGAGGAGTTTAATTTTGAAAAGTATTTGGATGACATGGAGCAGGCAAAGCGTTATCATAGGGGAAAAGATTCCGCTCCATAGCAAACAGATTGACCAGATTTCAGCAACATTTTTCACTTTCTCTCAATGAAGTAGAAGAGTTCAACCATTCTTCAAAACTGTCTGTGCGTAAGGCAATTCCTTAATACTCTGGAATTGTTTGGGTTATGTTACTGTTTAGCACCTGGTGGTGGACCAAACTTTTTCTTCTTCTGTACTACAAATTAAAACCTGTTCTCACATTCCCTAATAGCTCAGTGTGCTATTAGGTTGATTCCCAATCAAACGGTCACCAGTTCGAATCGGGAGTAGCTCTGAAGATTTCCCAAGTCTCTCCGTCAAGAAACTTGCCAAACTGCATCATGTGAGGCCATGACAGCTGGAAGAAAATGAAATGAAGTCTGTCTGTCCATTCAAAAGCCAAGTTGGCTTATCACAAGGTCCCTGCGCAACAAACACGGAAGTGGAGGAGGCTCATATGCTTCAGAAGAGTGAGACCACAGATCTCAATGCTGTGCTATATGTGAGTATCCTACAAGATGAGTTACCTCATACACTCGAGTACTATGGGTGTGAAAAGGACGACATAGTATTCCAGCAGGACAATGACCTGAAGCCGACGTCAAGGTTGGAGAAGGAATGGCTCAATGACAATGAGGTAGAGTTGCTGTATTGGCCCCCACATTCCCCAGACCTCAACCCAATCCAACACTTGGGTAGAGTTAAAGAAAAAGCTGTATTCGTACTCCAGTTCAGTATGCACCAACATTGGGAACGCATAGAAGAGACCTGTGATCAGATTTCGGTCAAGACATGCTTTAATCTGATTCAGAGCTCAGAAGGGCCAAAGGTGGATTTACCAAATACTAACAAAATAAAAAATCACATTTTGATTTTTAGGAGCAAAACAGTAACAATACAATTACATGACAAGAATCTGCAGAACTAAGCAGATGCTAAATACTTGCAAGTCAAATTTATGTATAAGATAGCTAAGATGATTGTCTATAAAACAGGGCTGTGGAGTCGGAGTCATGGAGTCGGTGCCTATTTTGCGGTAGTCGAGTCATTCTAAAATGGGCCGACTCCCAAAATATATAATTAGTTGGTACAGTTAAATGCAGTGCCAAGAGCAAGAGAAATTGGGTATGGCCAGTGCTACTGCTCCCATATCTTCAGCCTCATCATATGAGGAGTGTAATTGATGACATGGAGCAGGCAAAGCGTTGCCACAGGGGAAAAGTTTCCGGTCCAATAGCAAACAGATTGACCAGATTTCAGCTAAATTTTTCACTGGCTTTCAAAGAAGTAGAAGAGTTCAACCGTTCATCAGAACGGACTGCCTAAGGCAATTCCTTTATACCCTGAGATTGTTAGAAATGTTGCCCATGTGGTCACTGCTTTGCCACTAACCCAAGTTAGTGTAGAGAGATCAGATATGAGGTCATCTATGAAGGATCTGATGGAGGCGATATTATTTCTCAGAACAATTGCATAGACTCCACAAATGTTATTCAGGACATTTGTTAAACTGTTTTTCCCCCTTCCTGCAGTGTTTTGCATATAGTATTTTAAAGTCGTATCCAATAAATATGTTACACTGACAAGCAAAAGGGTAATAATGTTTTGAACTTGTGACTTTCAGGCTCCATAACTCACCATCCACTATAGCTTTGAACATGATAATCATCTTGGCTATAACTTTGACCTGCAACTATTTAGCAGATTCTTGCATTGTTACGGTTTTGCTCCTGGTGGTGGGACAGTATTTTTCTTCTTGTATACTACAAATTACAATCTGTTCTCACATTCCATAATAGCTCAATGTGTTATTAGGCTGGTGCCCCAGTGAATGCACGGGGTTCGACAGCCATGAAGAAATTTCTCAAGAAGAGAAAAGGGGATCATCCACCATTTAAAAGGCGTCCCCCTGGACCAAAAATTGCCAAACCCGATCATGTGGGCCATACCGCTGGGAAAATATGAAATGAAAGTCCATCCATCATTCCAAGCCAAGAGGTGGACTTACAGGCAAAATATCAGAGTCAACAAGTCGCACATCACAAGGCCGATCAGCTCTAATGTGACAGATACAGCAGTGGAGGCGGCTCTTAGGTTTCGTAACAGTGAGATCACAGACATCCATCAAGCAAATGGGCAAAAACCCCTTTCACTTGTTGGGAAAGGTGCCTAAAAAAGGGGAAAACCGCGACTTTTATCTTGTCAAAGAAGCGTCGGCAAAAAGTTTCCCAAATTTTTAACTTTTTTTGAAACCCAAAATTTTGGTATGAATTAAAGTCAATAGACCGACCAAAGGGGGGCAAAAGGGTTTGGAAGAAACAAAGAAAGGGGAAACTTCAAAAATTAAAAACTTGTCAAGTTCGGTGGAGAAGCCTAGGATATGGGGTGTTTCACAGCCAAATATTTGGGTACTTCCCAGGATCAATGTTGATCTCAATGCAAGCTATAGTAGTATCCTAAACATGATTTTTTCTTCATTACCTTGTACTATGGGATGAAAAAGACAACAAGGTTTCAGCGGGAAAACGACCCAAACATATGTTAAGGTTGGAAAAGGAAGGTTCAATGACAATGAAGTCGAGTTGCGATCGCCCCACAGTCCCCAGACATCAACCAATCCAAAACCTGACCCTGAGTTGACTCCTGACTCCCCATACATGCCATTTTTTAAAAGTATAACTTACTGAGAAAAATGGAAAATCTGGCTTTTTATTCCTTATAACATTAATCAAGCTTTTTATAGAAGAGAGACGACAAGCAAAGGGAAAAATTTTTTTGATCTTTGAACACTTGGGGTAGAGTTGAGAAAAGCTTATTCAACCAAAACCAGTATACCAACATTGGAAGTGTGAAAAAGGGCCTGGGATTGATTTTGGTCAAACATGCTTGACGAGCCAGAGCCCCAAAGGATTCAGGCAGTATTGAAACCAAAAATGGATTTCCAAATACTAACAAAAAATAAAAAATAACATTTGATTTTTTAGCAGAAAAAAGTAACAATGTAGTTACAGGAAAGAATCTGCAGAACAAGCACATGCTAAAAACTTGAGGTCACATTATTTGAAGACATGTAAGATATTGCTAAAAAAGTGCGTCCTCAAAGTACAAAGCTGTAGTGGATGGAAGATATGTACCAAAAAGGAAAAGTTCAAAAATTTTTTACCTTTTCTTTCGGTTATGTTCTACCTAAAAACTCGATTTTTGTATATAAGGGATAAAAAGCCTATGTTAAATTTTACTACACTGAAGTTATCTCTTATACATGCGCCATGTATGAGGGAATGTGAGTCGGAGCTTTGGGAAATTGAGGAGTTGGAGTCCGAGTTTTGGCTTACCGACTCCATACCCCTGCTAATAGCCCCATATGGATAAATTGGACAGTCGCAACAATCCCTGCAATAGGCCTGCCATGTGTGCACTTACCCTAGTTATATTTGATATCATGAAAAAACCGCAATTCTTTGAGATCAATGACTTAAAAGGGTTTTGGACACCCTTGAATGCATCGAAACGTTTCCCTTTAAATAAAATATTTTTAGCATAAAATGTGTTTTTCCTGTTCCATAATCACTTTAAGCCATATTTAATGTAGCATGTCACAGACCGTCCCAATCAGATTTCAGCTTTGATTTGTTAACCCCTTCCCGACATTGGGGGC
>JAODAL010052551.1:0-25892 GCA_025379985.1 Phyllomedusa bahiana
GTTTGGCGGCCAGGTTGTGCAGTAGCACAGCGCCTCCGGCCGTATATGTGGTGGCTCCATCATGCACCGCACTGCAGAGCTTACCCAGTGGTAACATAATGCAAAGGACCAGAGATGGGGGAAGGGAACGGGCGTCTGTTATGAACCTCATAGAAATGAATGAGTGGAGGTTGCAGGACTGGGGTTTATGCCTACTCCGTTCTTTGGCCGCCAGTCCTTGTCACTATGTATTTGCTACAGTGTTTGTTTTTGCATTATTTGGAATGTCTGACGTTACACACAGCAGTCCTATGTTACCAATATACCAGGCAGGTGCCGGCAGTCCTATGTAATGCAGATAGCTGGCAGGAGCCGACAGTCCTATGTAATGCAGATACCTGGCAGGCGCCAGCAGTTCTATGTAATGCAGATACCTGGCAGGCGCCGGCAGTCCTATGTAATGCAGATACCTGTCAGGCACAGGCAGTCCTATGTAATGCAGATACCTGTCAGGTGCTGGTCATGTGCTTCCTACCCTTCAGCTATCCTAATATTGATACACCCCACCCCCAGGTACAGTCCGTGCCTCCACATGTTGTCCGTCACCCTCCATGGACAATGCTCACACAAAGTCAATATCTCCTATTTAACTGCAGCCAAGTATGTGCCAGGGAGTGAACATGCGAGAAAGATGGAGATATGTACAAGAGCAGTGAAGGTAGAGAATACTGCACTAATCCACATTCCCTTTCATTCTTTTCTGTCTCAGGATAAAATAACATGGCTGCTTTTTCCATAGACAGCGCCACACCTGCCCATAGGTTGTGTCTGGTACTACAGCTCAGCGCCACTGAAGTGAATGAAGCTGAGCTGTAATAACGCAAACAACCTGCAGACAGGTGTGGCGCTGTTTGTACAAGAAAGCAGCCTAGTTTTTCTAGTCATCAACCCCTCTAGCATCAGAATATGAATGGTCATTTAAAAGACCTCTCCTGCCCTGTCTGATGTAGTAAACCCTTGTGATAATCCAGGATTATCTTCTCTTATATCTCTGTGTTGTGCTGTTCCTCTGTTATTTCTCCTAGAAGTGTGACACTGAATCTGTCAACTGGGTGTGACCATTCCAGAGGGGTGTGTACTGCACACACTGACTGCCAGTTCTGAATGGAAAATGTCCACTTAAGCAAGGAGACGCCGCCATCTGGTAACGCCCATTTGTCAGATTCAGTCATACATTTCTAGGAGGAATAACAGAGGAACAGCACAGCACAGAGATATAAGAGAAGAGGCGGCAGGATTGTTCTATCACAGGGAACACAAGGATTTACTACATCAGACAAGGCAGGAGAGGGGACGGGTTTTCTTCAACCCTCACTAGGATCCCTCCCCATAATCCCTACAATCAGTGAGACACTGAGGACTCCCTGCTGTCATTGACATCTAGGGAGCCCTGAGAGAGGGCGGAGCCTCTGGGTGACCAGAGAAATCCCCCCTATGACAGTCTATAGGTCTGGGAGCATGGGCGTCACTAGAGCCATCGCAGCGGCTGCGGGGCCCAAGCTTCAAGGGGCCCCTCAGGTTGTACCTTCTGGTAGTGGATAACCAGTTGGTGTCTCCCCTCTGTCTGGCACTGGGGTGCGGGTCTCTGGGTTATGGCGCTGTTAATTCTACCTTTCATTATTCATTCTGTGTCCGTCCCCTGTCATCAGGGGCTGGGCCGTCTCACTTCACTGTGGGGCTCTATGGACGCTAGATACCCCCCCAGACAACGGCAAAAGCAGCATAAACGCATAGGGCGACATGGATGATTTATGGTGCTTAGACGCCATTTTTTAAGTGCATTATAATAGCCTAGAATGTGCCTGAATCTATGAACCTGTTCTACTGCGGGTCATAGATTTTGTTGCTTTCTAGGTACAAAGCGACACTTCTGCCTCAGGTAAACCACTATTAAAGTGTTCTACCTGTTCCAGCAGTAATGAGCCCGGATTTGCCGTACTGAAGCTATAAGACTGCAGCTTTGTACGGTTGTAGTGCGCCCGCCTCCTGCACACCCCCCCCCCCCCCCCCCCCCCCCGAAATCAGGTGCATTACAAAGTGCCACGGGAGCTCTGTAATGCGCCTAATACTGGAGTGCGCCTGATTATATAGCGAACAGGGCTGCGTCAGATCTCGGGCTGAAAAGACGCCAGACTTCTGGTGCAGCTCCATCCATGCAGGTCGCCCTATGTCTGACAATAAAGCAGCAGAGCAGAGGATCCGCTCCTGTTTTAGATTTTTCCTTTATTTTCCAGATAATTGCACAGAATCAGTGACCTGAAGAGAGCAGATCCCAAACCTGGGAAATAACCCAACGAATATTCATTACAATCCAGAGGAGTAAATTGGTGACGCTGAATCTGTGTCCAGCACCGCTCATCCTGCAGAGGCTTAAGGGCCGCAGCCTGTGGGATTCAACTTCATCACTAGAGGGCGGTGAAGATTGTGTGAATGAGAAGCGGGGAAGCAATGATCGCCGGACCCCAAACTGGCAGAAGTATTTCAGTTTCTATGAAACTCAATTCACATGTGATGGAGTTTTGGATACAGATTTGCAATAAAAAAAATCTGCATCAAGTTTACAGCAAATCTGCATCAAAACCCCCCAAGAACAAAATAGAAAATGGCCCCTAGGAACCCCTTTTTAAAATTAAAAAAAAAAAAAAAACCCCAATTAGACCCCAAAAAGATAATACCGCCCATTTGATTAAACCCCCCAAAAGCTAATTCAGACCACAGATTAAAAACCCCCCAAAGACAAAACAGACCACAAAATTAACCCCAAGAAAACAATACAGAACCCCAAAATTAGACCCCCAAAAAACAATTCCCGACCACAGATTTAAACCCCCAAAAATAATAAAACCGGGGGCCCAAAAGATTATACCCCAAGAAACTAATTTTCAGACCACAGATTAGACCCCAAGAGTTAAAAACAACCCAAAAGATTAACCCCAAAAGGGTAATACACCCACAGATTAAACCCCAAAACAAAAACAGACCCCCCAAATTAAAACCCCAAGAGACAATACTGACCACAGATTAGATGCCCATAAAATAATACCGAAGACAGACCAAACTGCATAAAAATAAAAAGACCACAAAGGGGGGCCCAAATTTCCCCTGAACAAATAAAGACCTAATTTTGGGAAAAAACTTGGGCCAAAAGAAAAAGAAACCCCCATAAACTAAAAAGCCCACATGTAACCCTGCTAAAATAAAGATCCCCAGACCCCTCAACCCAAAAGGGGCAAACCAAAAACGCCCAATTTAAATTTTAAAAAGACTAAATTTTTTTGCCACTAAAGAAATACAGGCCCTATACACTTTAAACAGACCCCCAGATTTAGAAACCCACCAAACCCAAAGGGTGGGAAACCCCGATAACCACTACAGACCATAACCAACCTCTATAATCACTACAGACCATACACCAGACCCCTAAAATCTTTCTACAACCTACACCAGACCTCTATTTAACAAAATACAAACCCTATACCAGACCCCCATAAAACTCTACAGACCATATACCAGACCCCTATAATCTACTACAGACCATAAACCAGGGCCCCCATAATCACTACCAAAACCCTTCACCAGACCCCTAAAACTACTACGAAAAAAAAACACCACCTCTATAAAACTACTACAGACCATACACCAGACCCCTATAAACTACTACAGACCATAAACCAGACCCCAAAAATCTACTACAGACCATACACCAGACCCCATTTAAACAAATACAAACCCCTACACCAACCTCTTTTAATCTACAAAAACTATATAACCCAAACCCCCATAATCACAAAAGACCATACACCCAGACCCAAAAACTTTCTACAGACTATATAAACCCGACCCAAAAAATCAAATACAGACCATACAGCAACCCTAAAAACTATTTAAAAGACCTAAACCAACCCTATAATCTACTACAGAACATATACCAGACCCCTATAAACTATTACAGATCATACACCAGACCCCTATAAACTACTACAAAATACACCAACCCCTAAAACTACAAAAGACCATAAACCAAAACCCCTAAAAATCACTACGACCATACAACCCCGACCACCTTTTAATCTACTACAAAACCAAAACCAACCCCCCATAATCTACTACAGACCATACACCAACCCCTATAATCTTTCTACGACCATACACCAGACCCCAAAAACAAATTTCAGAAACCCTAAAACCAACCCCTAAAAAACTACTACTACCCTAAACCAAAACCCCTATAAATTACTACAGACCAGACACCAGACCCCTATAATCTACTACAGACCATATACCAGACCCCTATAATCTACTACAGACCATAAAACCAAAAACCCCCAAAAACTACCCACAGACCAAAACACCAACCCCCCATAATCTACTACAGAAAATACAGCAGGGCCCCTATAAACAAAATACAGAAACCCTACACAAAACCCCAAAAATCTACTACAGACCGTACACCAGACCCCCCAAAAATCGACTACAGACCATATACCAAAACCCCTTTGAAAAATATTAAAAACTAATACCCACCCCCCCTAAAATCTACACAGACCAAACACCAAACCCCTAAAATCTACTTTCAGATCATATACCCCGACCCCTATAAAAAATAAAATTTCAGATCATACACCCAAACCCCCAAATTTCTACACAACCATAAAAACCAAAACCCTCTATAATTTTACTACAAACCATAAAACCAGACCCCTATTAATTTTACTAAAAGACCCAATACCACACCCCATTAACCCACTACAGACCATACACCAGACCCCTATAAACTACTACAGACCATATACCAGACCCCTATAATCTACTACAGACCATATACCAGACCCCTATAAACTACTACAGACCATATACCAGACCCCTATAAACTACTACAGACCATACACCAGACCCCTATAATCTACTACAGACCGTACACCAGACCCCTATAAACTACTACAGACCGGGAAAAACCCGACCCCTAATCACAAAAGATCATACCCAGACCCCTATAATCAAAACAGGGAAAACACCAACCCATAAACTACTACAAAACCATATACCATTTCCCCTATAATCTAAATACAGACTATAAACCAAACCCCCCATAAACCCAAATACAGAAACCAAAAAAAGACCCCATAATCTAAATACAGACCGTAAAACCAACCCCCATAATCTAAATACAGATCCCTACACCAAAACCCCCAAATCTTCTACAAAGATACACCAGACCCCAAAAAACTACTACAAAACCATTTTACCAGTCCCCTTAATCTACTACAGACCCTATACCCAAATCCAAAAAACTATTACAGACCCTAAACAAACCCCTATAAAACTACTACAGACCAAAAACACCAGAAACCCCTATAATCTACACAGCCATTTCTCCCGACCCCATAAACTACTACGGACCATATACCATACCCTATAAACTACTACGGACCATATACCAGACCCCAAAAATCTACACCCAAACCATAAAACAGAAACCCCCAAATCCCAATAAAAAACCAAAACACCAAACCCTATAAACAAATACAACCAAAATACCAGACCCTATAAAAACTTTCTACGGACCATATACCAGACCCCTATAAACTACTAAAAGGGCCAATACCAGAACCCCTATAAACTACTACAGACCATCTACCAGACCCTATAAAAAACTACAGACCATACACCAGACCCCTATAATCTACTACAGACCATACACCAGACCCCTATAATCTACTACAGACCATACACCAGACCCATATAATCTACTACAAAACCATATCCCCAACCCCCCATAATTAAATACAGACCAAAAAGACCAAACCCCAAAAAACTACCCACAGACCATATACCAGACCCCTATAATCTACTACAAACCATACACCAGACCCCTATAATCTACTACAGACCATATACCATACCCCTATAATCTACTACAGACCCTACACCAGACCCCCCCTTTTAAAACTACTAAAAAACCATAAACCTACACCCCTATAAACAAATACAGGGCCAACACCAGACCCCCCATAATCATTACAGACCAACACCAGACCCCTATAATTTTACTACAGGGTATATAACCAAGGGCCTCTTAAAAAAACTACAACAGAAACCCTACACCCCGAAACCCCCAAAAAACTAATTTAAAAGGGCCATATACCAGATCCCCATAATTTTAAAAACAGCCCCTACACCATACCCCTATAAACTGCTACAGACCATATACCATACCCCTAAAAAAACTACTACAAACCCTAAAAACCAGACCCCCCAATTTAACAAATACATCCATAAACCAGAAACCCCCATAAAATACAAAAAGACCAAAACCAGACCCCAATTTAAACCCACTACAAACCCTAAAACCAACCCCAGACCCTTATAAAACTACTAAAGACCAAACAACCCGACCCCAATTACTACTACAGAACCCCAAAAACCAGACCCCATAATCTACACAACCATATACCAGACCCCCCAAATCTACTAAAGACCAATACCAAACCCCCTTTTAAAATTTCTACGAACCAACCCCCAACCCAAATAATCTACTAAAGACCATACACCAGACCCCAATTATCTACTACAGACCATACACCAGACCCCTATAATCTACTACAGAAACATAAAACCAACCCCTAAAATTAAAAAACAAAATATATACCAACCCCCAAAACTACAAAAGACCATATACCAACCCTATTTAAACTACTACAAACATACATCAGAAACCCCAATTTTTTTTACTACAATTTATATACCAGACCCCTATAAACTACTAAAGATCATACACCACCCCATAAAAAAAACTACAGACCATACACCGACCCCATAAATCCAAATACAGGAAACCAAAAAACAACAGACCCCCAAAATCTACTACAGCCATAAACCAACCCCGTAACTACTAAAGACCATACACCAGACCCCTATAATCTACTACAGACCATAAACCAGACCCATATAAGCTACTACAGACCCTACAAACCCGAAACCCCCTTTAAACACAAAAGACCAAATCCCAAACCCCTTTAAACTACTACAGACCCCTTTCCAAACCCCTTTAAAATTTCTACAGACCATAAACACCAACCCAATAAATTACTACAGATCATACAACCGACCCCTATAAAACTGCTACAGCCCCAAAAACCCCGACCCCTATAAAATTTAATACAGGGCCAGACACCAACCCCTATAATCACTACAGACCAAAATACCAAACCCCCCCAAAAACTACTACAACCCTATACCAAACCCCTATAAATTTTCTACAGACCAAACACCAACCCATAAAATCAAATAAAGACCAAAAAACCCAAAACCCCATAATCCCACTACAACCATATACCAAACCCCCAAATAAAATTTTACTACAGACCCCAAAAACCAGACCCATTAAAAACACTACAGATCATACACCAGACCCCTATAATCTACTACAGACCATATACCAAACCCCTATAAATTACTACAGACCATACACCAGACCCCTATAAAAAAACTTTCTACAGAACAACCCAGACCCATAAATCTACTACAAAACCATATACCAGACCCTATTAACTACAACAGACCCATACACCAGGGGCCCCCCCATAACTCTACAGACCATACACCAGACCCCTATAAATTACTACAGACGATACACCTTACCCCTATAATCTACTACAGAACATACACCCCAAACCCCAAAAAACTACTACAGAAACATAAACCAGAAACCCCATTCAACTACAAAAAGATACACCAGACCCCCCATAACGGGTACAGACCCCTTTCCCACCCCAAAAATTACTACAGACCATACACCAGACCCATATAATCTACTACAGACCGTACACCAGACCCCTATAATCTACTACAGAATTCCCTACACCAACCCCCATAAATTTCCCACAACCAGACACCAGACCCCTATTATCTACTACAACCATATACCAGACTCCTATAATCTACCCACAAAACCAACCAAGGCCCCCTATAATCTACTACAGGGCCATAAAACCAGAACCCCCCATAAACTAAATACAGACCATACACCAAAACCCCTTAATTTTACAACAAAGATACAGCAGACTCCTTTTAAACAAATCAGACCCTACACCAGACCCCTTTTAATCAACTAAAAACCATCCCCCAAAAACCCCTATAATCTACTACCGAACCCAAAAACCCAAACCCCAAAAACAAATACAGACCATAAACCAACCCCTGTAATCAAATACAGACCATTCCCCCAGACCCCTATAAACTACTACAGACCAATAAACCCAAACCCCTAAACATAAACAACCATAAACCAACCCCCATAATCAAATTTCAGACCATATACCAAAAACCCCTTTTAAACTAATACAGAAGATTCCCCCAGGGCCCCTTAAATTACTTCAGACAAAAAGCAGACCCCAAAATCTACAAAAGTCCCCTACACCAACCCCTAAAACTACTACAGACCATAACCAGACCCCATTTAAACCCCACAACAACCATAAAACCAGACCCCTATAATCCCACTAAAAGACCATATAACAAAACCCCCCATAATTCCCACCACAGACCATATACCAGACCCCTATAAACACTACAGGGCCCCTATTCCAGACCCAAAAAACAAATACAGAAAAATATACCAAAAACCCCCGTTAATTTTTTTAAAAATACAGACCATTTATCCCCGACCCCATAATCTGCTACAGACCAAATTAAAACCCGACCCCCTAAATCTACTACAGACCATAAAAACAAAACCCCAAAAATTTTTACAACAACCATAACCAGACCCCAATTTAAAAACTAAAGACCATATACCAAAAACCCCCATAATCCCACTAAAAGACCAAAAATCCCCCTACCCCTATAATCTACTACAGACCAAAATACCAACCCTAAACTACTAAAAGACCAAAACCAGACCCCTATAAAATACTACAGACCCTATACCAATCCCAAAAAAAACACTACAAGAACCATATACCCGACCCCAAAAATCAAAAACAGCCAATACCCAACCCCCCATAATTTTACCCACAGTAACCCCAAAAACCAAACCCCAAAAACAAATACAGACCATATACCCGACCCCCATAAACTACTACATCCAAAACACCAACCCCTTAAAACTACCCAACCCAAAAACCAACCCCCCAAAAACTAAAAACAACCCTACACCCGACCCCTAAAAAACTTTTTACAACCAAAACACCATAAAACCCCATTAAAAAAACTACAGAACAAAAACCCGACCCCAAAAAAAAACAACGTTCCATATACCCAACCCCCAAAAAATCTACACAGACCATATACCAACCCCCCATAATCCCACTTTCAAAACCCTAAAACCAGACCCCCAAAAAACCACACAGACCATAAAACCCCGAAACCCCCATTTAACTACCCCCGATCATATACCAACCTTTTTAAAAAATCCCACAAACCATACACCAACCCTAAAATTTTAAATACCCGAAACCCTGTACCAGACCCTATAAAAAACTACAGACCAAACCCCAGACCCCTATAATCTTCTACAGACCATACACCAGACCCCTATAAACAAATTTCAGACCATACACCAAAAACCCCTATAAAAATACAAAAGACCATATAAACCCAAACCCCCATAATCTACAAAATTTCCCTAAACCCGACCCCCATAATCTACAAAAGACTTATACCAGACTCCTTTTAAATAACTACAGACCAAGTACCAGACCCAATAAAAAACTACAGACCATACACCAGACCCCATAATCTAAATACCGACCATACACGACCCCCCATAAACTATTCAGTCCCCAAAAACCAACCCCCCAAAATTTTTTTTACAGACCCTAAAACCCAAACCCCCATTTAAAAAATAAAGACCGTTTCACCAGACTCCTATAAACTATTACAGACCAAACAAACCCGGGCCCCCAAAAAAAAATTTTCAACCATACACCCCGACCCCATAATCCAAATACAGACCCTGATACCCCGACCCCTAAAACCCACTACAGACCATACACCCCGGGCCCCTAAAAATCTACTACAGACCATTAAAAAAAACCGACCCCTATAATCTACTAAAAGACCATATACCAAACCCCCTTTTAAAACTACTACAGTACCAAAAACCAGACCCCTATAATTTTAAATACAGACCGTATACCAACCCCCATAATCTAAATACAAAACCCCAAAACCAGACCCCCTATAAACAAATACAGCCATACACCCAAACCCCCAAAATCACTACAGACCCTACACCCAAACCCCCATAAACCCATTAAAAGACCATACACCAACCCCCAAAAATCTACTTTCAGACCAACACCGAAACCCCCATAATCCCATTACAGAAACCCTAACCAAAACCCTATTAATCAAATACAGACCAAACACCAAAAACCCCCATAAACCAAATTTCAACCATATACCCAACCCCTATAAAACTACTACGGACCATAACCCCCAGACCCCTATAAACAAATTTCAACCCCTATACCAGACCCCTATAATCTACTACAGACCATACACCAGACCCCTATAAACTATTACAGAAACCTATACCCAACCCCCAAAATTTTACAAACCATACACCAGACCCCAAAAAACTAATTTCCAAACACTTATCAGAAGCCCCCTATTTTTATAATTTTTACAATTAAACAGTGAGGACAATGGGGCCCCTTTTTTTAGGGTCAATGGGGGTCCCCCGTGGGTCTGATGCTCAAAACAACCCTTTTTGTGGGTAGGAAAAACTATGTTAAATCTTGAAAACCCCTTTGGTTGCCATCCCTGGGGGGCAGGAGCGATGCTGTAATTGCTCAGTTAGTGAGGCAGGTACATCACAATGTGCTTCATTCTCAGCCGTATCACTGTAATTTCTCAGGAAACTCCTTTACAGAACTCTCCCGGCTGCGCTGATGGTTTATGATGCTTCCCCTGACAGGTCTGCTCCCCTCACCCCTCCCAATGCAAAAATTTTTGCATAAGGGGCAGGGGTCCCCCATTCCAGCCCTCACGCCCCCCCAAAGAGGTATGTTTTCTGGCTTTCCTTATATTGCAAGGTGAAAAATAGGGTATGCATTCTGTGGGAGATCCTGAAATCATACCTGCTGGGGGGGGGGCGTGAGGACTGGAGTGGGGACCCGCATAGAGGGCTCTTCCTATAGCAGACCTGTCTACATATGATGTGCAGGCTGCTTTAGACTGTTTATATGGTTAGTATCTCTGATAAAGATGGAAGGGTCGGTACATATTATGGGATATGTGATAAGTCCTTACAGCCCCCAGCAACTCAATTAGGGGGTATTGGATATTCCTGTACAGCCCCATGCAGCTCTATTATGGGATATTGATAAGTCCTGTAACCCCCATGCAGCTCATATTATGGGGTATGTGATAAGTCTCTGTACAGCCCCCATGCAGCTCATATATGGGGTTTTGGGGTAATTTCTTTGTACAGCCCCCCATCAGCTTATTATGGGTGGGGTTGGTAAGTATTTTGTAAACAGCCCCCATGCAGCTCATATTATGGGGTATGTGGTAAGTCACTGTACAGTCCCCATGCAGCTCATATTATGGGAAATTTGTAAGGGCCTGTACATCCCCAGCACTCATATTATGGTATGGGGTAAGTCACTGTACAGCCCCCATGCAGCTCATATTATGGGATATGTGGTAAGTCTCTGTACAGCCCCCATGCAGCTCATATTATGGGGTATGTGGTAAGTCTCTGTACAGCCCCCATGCAGCTCTATAGGGGTATGTGGTAAGTCACGTCCCCCCATGAGTCTATTATGGGTAGTGAAAAGGGGTCTTTCACCCCAGCGCCATATTAGGGGTTATGTGTAAGTCTCTGTACTTTCCCCATCAGCTCATATTATGGGGTATGTATAATTTCCTCGTCAGCCCCCATGACTCAATTGGGGGGTATTTGGGGGTCTCTGTACAGCCCCATGCAGCTCATATTATGGGGTATGTGGTAAGTCTCTGTACAGCCCCCAGCGCTCATATTAGGGGGGTATGTGGTAAAGTCTCTGTACACCCCATGCACTCATTTTATGGGTTGTGAAAAGGTCTTGTACGACCCCCCATGCAGCTCAATTATGGGGTTTTGGGGTAATCCTGTACACCCCCATGCAGCTCTTTTTTTGGGGGAGTGAAGTCTCTGTACAGCCCCCATGCAGCTCATATTATGGGTTATGTGTTAAGTCTCTGTACAGCCCCCATGCAGCTCATATTATGGGTTATGTGGTAAGTCTCTGTACAGCCCCATGCAGCTCATATTATGGGGTATGTGGTAAGTCTCTGTACAGCCCCCATGAAAGTCTTAATTAGGTATGTGTAAGTCTCGTACAGCCCCCAAGCAGCTCTATTAGGGGGGTTTATGTGGTGATTTTGTACAGCCCCCATGCACTCATATTATGGGTATGGGGAACCCTGTACCCCCCTGCAGCTCATATTGGGGGGTAGGGTGATAATTTTGTACAGCCCCCATGCAGCTCATATTAGGGGTATGTGTAAGTCCTTACGCCCCCATGAGCTCTATTATGGGTATGTGAAAATTTTCTCTGTACAGCCCCCATGCAGCTCATATTATGGGAAAGTGTAAGTCTTGTACAGCCCCATGAAAGCTCATTTTTATGGGTATGGGAAAAAGCCCCACTGTACACCCCCTGCAGCTCATATTAGGGGATGGGTAAAATCTTGTACCCCCCATGCTCTGTCCTTGAGCCTCTTGGCTTCCCAGCTGGGTAAACAGTTGTTCTCTCTGTAGATAAGAGTGTTATTCTAAGATTGTTAATAAATAGCCGCCAACAAGTGGCTGTTTTTCTTATGGTGTCCACACATGGAGCAATGACGTGTCCGTCCAGAAATTACCTTCTAGAAGTCCAAAATGAGGGAGAGGTCGGGTTAGGGGACCCTTGGGACTTTTTTTAAATAGAGCAAAAGCAACTGAGGGCGTCCACCAGATTTTGAATTGAATTTGTAGTGGACTTTGGGTGAGGAAAAGGAGGTGGGATTGTCAGTTATGTCATGCGGATTTAGGGAATATAATCCAACAATGCAACAAACGCATTATAGTGTTATCTAAAGATGCTCTTGTCTTGCTCTAAGCCTCCTACTTGGGTAACATTTGCCTTTTCTGACCCCTAATCAACTTAATGCAAGTCAATCATGTTCCCTACAAGGAGTGTTCACACTGCCCAATGCTTGGGCATTGAATGACCTGTAAGGCTGAAGCCGTCAATTCATCTGACCACTAGTACATGTCACAAAACCCAGGAGATTGCAGGAGAGGAGTCAGAACTGAGGTGGTTGAGAGAGAGTCAGGGGGGTTAATTGTATGATTCCCTGAAGTAGGGGGGCAGGAAAAAACTTGCTTCCCCTTGGTTTTAAAGTGGGGATTGGAAAAGTGCCAGGGGATGTGGGAAAGGACATGAGATGATGTGGGGACAGTGAGGGACACTCCCATGCTGCAGGCTAGCCACAGAAGAACTTGTCAAAGAGGAGGGAGGTATAGGTCACCGTTTCCAGTGAACCCAAAGTGATTTCTTGAGAGACTGCTTGTAATCATTATAACAGCTATTCCCTATCCAAATTCAATAAGCCCTGTAGAAGCCCTCATCAGTTGTATTGACTGTGCTCTTAGCTCGTTCATCAGTTTCATCATGACCTAAGGGCTTACCAGCGCGTTTTGGTGCAGTTATAATGCGCGAAAATTTAAAACCCCCTTTATTACAGAACTTTTTTCACTTGTTAAATTTTTGGAAAGTTGTTTTAAGTAATAATCATGACTGTGTGTGAATTTCCCCAAAAACTTGTGGATTACAAACCTACTAACTGATTACTGACTTTTCAAACAGTTTAGTTAAGTGAAAGAAGCTTGCTGATAATAAAGGCAGTTTAGTTGTAGTGCAATTAAAACCACATCAAAACCGGGGCCCTTTTTTTGCAGAAAAATTGGGGGGCATATTTCTAAATTTGTCCCATTTTTTGGTAATCCATAGCTTCAAAGAAACTAGGGATTACGCCTCCCTACCCCCTTTACAATACGACGCGGGGGGGGATAAGTGACATGTCAATTATTGCGGGGATTCCCTGCCCGAAAAATGAATGCTTGGGGGGCAGGGGCTGCCGGGGGCCCCCCAGTTGGGAGTACGTGCGACACGAACTTCCAAATCACCTGGCGTATTGCGGCACGTATGCAGGGCCCGAATGATGCCGTGGGGAACATCCTAATGTTTTTTTTCCCTTTCTAGACAATATGATCAGCAGATGAGATAGGGTTTGGCCCTTAATTACTACCATTCCTGGTGAGTTGAAGGTAAAATTTTTTAGAAAACAGACT
Organism: Phyllomedusa bahiana; assembly: GCA_025379985.1. Classification (NCBI taxonomy): domain Eukaryota; kingdom Metazoa; phylum Chordata; class Amphibia; order Anura; family Hylidae; genus Phyllomedusa; species Phyllomedusa bahiana. The sequence goes on from JAODAL010052551.1 coordinate 14,366, forward strand.
AAAAAACCCTGTAGATAGGGAGCCAATTCATTTATATTAAAGGGACACTTCCCATCAAAAAAATTTTTTTTAAAAAAAAAAACAATATTAATGGAAAATAATTAGTTTTAGAGTTTTTTTGCAGTTTTTTCTTTATTTCTGCAGTCCTATACAAATCTTTTTTAGCTTCATTAAAACTCCTGAATAGCAAGGTAAAGTAATCTCACTTTATTGTTGGTGCTGCTTATCTCTATGTAGTCTCATTACAATGACCGAATGATCGCTCTATTGTTCTCTGGACAGGGATAGATAAAATCATTCTAGACCATTGGGCAAATAAAGAGCAATAAGAAAACGGTAGATAATAGAGTAATCTTTTTGTGCACTGAGGAGGGGGGTTTTTTTAAACCCCACCAATTCTAATGATAATAAATTTCATCTTTAAAAAGCCGGGGTGGGGGGAAGAACGTCAAGCAATGCTCTCAAAGCGTGTTTAACCACAACAGAAACAAAGAGACAAACCAGGAAGTCCCGTACATAGATGAACGTTAAAAAATGTTATAAAAAAAACATTCAATTAAGAAAAAATTCTTGTCAATATGTGAAAAATTTTTGTCCCTTTAAAGAACATGGAGTTTAATGGGGGAAATACAGGTGAGAGGTTCTACAGTTTCGCTCACCCCTCTGCTCTTTTTGTTTAGGGCTAAAACATATTGACCATTTTTTCCCGGACTAGTCAGCCCCCTCATCAATCATCTACACCTGGAATAGAGCGTCAAGTACAAGAATTCAAAGTTACTCCTTTTTGGAATCAGTAACATGTGTTGTCTGCTGGTGTCCATCTCAACTCAAATACAGTGTGACCATGTCCTTGTGTTATTCTGGTAATGACTATAGTCATAAGTAGCTAGTGCCAACCTATGGGTGTGTGACCTCTGTGGTCACTCCTGCTGAATGGGCCCCCAGAGATCACCTGGCACCCAAGGCTTGTGACTACCATCACACTTAATAGCAATTGTCATATAGCAAATGTAACACAAAGCAATTACCAATTATGACATCAATAATTGCCATTTCTACATCTTCAGTCTAATACTTCCTGGTCAGGCTGTGGGAGGTTCTACATCTTTAGTCTAATACTTCCTGTTCAGGCTGTGGGTGGTTCTACATCTTCAGTCTAATACTTCCTATTCAGGCTGTGGGCGGTTCTACAGATTCAGTCTCTCACTTCCTGTTCAAGCTGTGAGTAGTTCTACAGCCTCAAGCTCCCACTTCCTGTTCAGGTTATGGGTGGTTCTACAGCTTCAGATTCACACTTCTTGTTCAGACTGTGGGCAGTTCCACAGCTTCAGGCTCCCACTTCCTGTTCAGACTGTGGGCAGTTCTACAGCTTCAGGCTCCCACTTCCTGTTCAGACTGTGGGCAGTTCTACAGCTTCAGGCTCCCACTTCCTGTTCAGACTGTGGGCAGTTCTAAGCTTCAGTCTCACAGTTTCTTATCAGGCTGTGGGAGCTTCTGACTGACATTTCAGTTCTGCTGTTCCTAGCTAAGCTTGTTAGGGGGACATTGGTGATGAAGGGTTTTTAACATCAGGGCCCGTGGCTACAGAACTCTAAAGGGTTAAAGTTTGTCAGTATGAAAGATAAACAAGCTTCTGTACTGCCAATAAGTCACAGCAGGGAGTGACATCACCATCCCAAGACCATCTCAGCCACTGCTGCTAGAGCAGAGAGAGGTAGTCAACCACAAGCAGGATCTAAAAACTTCTCTAGCTCTGAAAGGAAGGAATCAAAATCAAAACAGCAATGTATTTGGTAATAGTATTTATTTACCTATATGTTTAATGCTAATGAATGTGGTGGGAATATCCCTCTAATGTCAGAGCTATGTGGTTGGTTTTCAGTGAGCCACCAAGGACAACATTCATAGACGGCCTTTCATGGTGGAATATTGGATGGAGTGAAAGCAATAGATTGTTAAATCTCCCCTTCTGTAATAGAGGACAATGTGATGTAAGCAGGCGCTCCTGTATCTCCGGGCTCGGAGCTCATTCAATGTATCTCATTTCTTTCATTCACAGATCTGACAATGGAAATTGATTTGTGTCTTGGAAAGTTTCCCGGTTCTTTCACCAGACAAGCAAGTGCTGATCGATTAGCACCGCGCTCAGTTCCTTCCAATACTGAGGTGGAAGCACTTATGGGTCGTTCACCTCAGGAAATGAATGAGCGAGTGATTTGGGTATTGAGTGTCTCTGAGGTACGTGCAGCCAGTGAGTCATCTACACCAAGAATGGTATTATCTATCAATGGATTCCTGGATTTGGCAAAGAAAAAATAGAAAAAGATTATTTTGGAAATAGCAAAAAAAGAAAGAAACAGAAACATTAAATAACAACGTTATCCTAATTTTGGCACAATACACAGATCTAAAGCTCATGTATAGTAGATACAGATACTGTGCAACATACATAAAGACTTTTGGAGATGGGAAACACACCACAGAGTCCCTACAGTCCCTAGAGGAGAAACCAGGGAAGCCCCTCTGTTCTTTATGGTCAAGCAACGCCATTGTTACCCTAGAGGTCAGCTGTACCATACAACAGGCCCTTCTCTTGGTGACCTGCAGTGATAATGGAGCCAGTAACACCACCCTTAATGGTGTAGGACAATGCACGTGTTAATGCCTACATAATGGATGATCTAGGTCAAACTCCTTTTCATGAAGGGCCACATCAACATTATGAATGCCCTCAAAAAACCCAAAACAAAGACCCTTTGGGAAATTTGGCTAGGTGCTGAAAGGGTTTGATAAGCTTGCCACCAACGTGCTTTCCCCGGGTGTGGGGGTGGACTGGAGCCCCAAAATCCAAAAAGGTGCCCCCCTCCCTGTTTTTGGCACCCATTTCGCCCCTGGCAAGTGCTGGCTGTTCTTCCAGGGAAAGTGGAGAGCCGGTTCCTCTATGTCCAAACCTTGTGCACCCTTGATCACTCGGTCTAAACTCTTGAAGGCCCCCAAAAAATAATGTGGGGGGCCCAGTTTGGGGCCTGCAAAAAGTTTGCAATATAAAGCTACCCCTTTAGGGGTTTTTGGTGGGATTTAAAAAACCCCAAATCCTTGCAGGGTACTGAGTGGTTAATGCCATCATTTCTGGGGGAAATTTTTTTAAATTTTAGAAATCCTCTGGTGATCAAGGATTCTCTCCTGGACCACATAAGGTAAACAGGCTGGGATACCCTATGTTTTAAAGGATGAAAAAGGGGAGAAATTTTACCTTAGCACCAGGATTGTGACGGACAGATTGTTTTTGGTAGAGGTCAAGAACACGGGATGTGGGGATCATTGTTATAGAGGAGGCGATAAAAACAATGGGGGTTTAACTAAAATTTTTAAAATGGTCCCCACGTTTGGCATTAGACTTTAAAGAAAAGGACAAGCAGCTTTTTTTTTTTCTTGGGGGATTGGGAAAATTTTATAGGGGTAAAACGGGGTTTTTGAAAGTAAAAGGATGAAAGTGCGGGATGACGCGGGGCCCTTTTAAAAATTTGGGGGGTTTTGGCTTTTTGGGGCTGGTTAAGGGCAGGGGAGCAGTTTTAAAAATGGGGTAAAGGGTGGACGGTATTTTGCTGATAAAAATACATAAACCCAGGGTTTGGGGTTTGGAAGTCCATTTTGTGGGGGTGGGGGTTCATTTAACTGTCTGGTACCTCAGCCCCCCAACTTTTTAAAGGATTTTGGGGCCGCAAAAACTTCTCTGTACGGGAACAGAAAAGGGGCCGTGTTAATGCCCGGCAATCAAAAAAATTTATTTTAATGGGATTTCCCTGGATACAACAGAACACACTTGGGCCAGCCCTTTATTTTTAACCCCTAGAAAAAATAGATATAAACCAAAAGCGGACCCCTTTCTCCTTTAAATTTTTTACCCAGATCACCCCCAAAAAGTTGGGAGAGGGAATAAACCCTTTGAAAATTTGGCCCCCAAAACTGCACGGGTTTTCCCCCGGTTTTAAAAGAGGGTTTTTTCGGTTTTAAAAACCCTTTCGGGAAAAACCCCGGGGTTTTCCTTTTTTAAAAGGGGGACCTTGAGGGAAAAACCCAAGCAGTGGCCCCCACTGCAGGGGTTTTTTTCCCCCCGGGTTTTTTTTTGGGGACTGCCAGGGGTTTCTGAAAAATTTTTGAACATGCTAAATTTTTTTTCCGCCCGGTTTTTGGGGGGAATATGAACATCTCAATGGGGGGGGGGGACTTTTCTCCCCAAACAGAGAGAAAAGCCGTCCCCCCCAACAGCTGTTAGGGGCCCCCCCCTAAAACAATGCAAATAAACCCTGGTTTTTTTTACCGGGATTTGCACTGTTTCCTTTGAAAAGGCCCCCCTTTTAAATGATGTTCTGGCCAAAAAGCCCAGCCAAAAGGGCAAACCCATCTGTGTGTCTATACCTTATGTGTGGGGATATATTTCTTTTGAACATTTTTTGGTGTATACAAAAGATATAGTTTGGGGATTTTTAATAGCTTTCTATAAAAAGGGGTCTAGAAAAACCAGCATGTCCCCCCCCCTTTTCTCCCCCCCACGGCCTGCTTTTTCCTGGGAGGTAAACCCTACACAGGAAATCTATGGTCCCCCCCTGAAATCATTTGGTTTCAGATGACATTTATCTTTATACTCAGGACTAAACTAGAAGTGTGCAAGCAGATGCACTGCTGAATATTTGCACTGATGGCATGTCTAAAGGCTTTTTATTTTTCGATACAGTATCTCACAAAAAAAGTACACCCCTCACATTACTGTAATGTTGTATTTTTAATCATTTTATTTGGGGCAACACGAAGATTGACACTGTGATTCAATGTAGAGTAGTCAGTGTTTTAGCCTTTTTATCCAGTGCAGGGTTTCCTATGCCCTCAAAAAGCTCAACAAAAGTCATAAAAGTCTAAAACGTTTGGGAAAAAAAAGTTAAAATAAAAAAAACCCCCCTAATTTACAAAAAATGAGGGACATCCCTAAGTGAAAATGGACACATTTTACCTACTCATTTTTATGCCTCTTGACGTAAATACCTGTATTTTACCACATAATACAGTATGTAAAACAGAAGTGTATTGTGCAATAGGGAATATCAAAATGAGTCAATTTTGTGTGTCTCACAAAATCCCGTTCACACAAACTTTTCACGTCTTCATATCATAGATTTGAACCCCCAAAGGCTAAGTGGCTCCATCCACCCCCTCCATCTATATTTTCCTACACCTCCCCACCAGTTCACATACAATATCTGTCTCCAGGTTTTCCTTGGTGACACACCTTGCCGCTTTCTAAATTAAACAACACTATAAACACAATCAAAGTAAAAGTGGAACCCACTAATCACAGGGTCAGAGACAGGTATGTAATCACTTTTACAATCATAGAAAAGTGTACACTGCCACTATACAGGCGCCGATATAACCTACAATACTGCCATATAGAAACCACATAGTGGTCAAACACCAGCTCAGGTCCCAATCACATGACAGTTGTAACGGTCTGGAGGTGGATCCTCTGGAGCGCCGCAGGCGATGGCGTAAGCCCACACCAGGGAGTGGAATATAAGTGGGTCCCGGTATTCACCAGAACCCGCCGCAAAGCGGGATGGTCTTGCTGCGGCGGGAGTCTACCAGGTGACTTTTTGCGTGAGGACTGCTCCAGCGCCTACTGATGAGGCGTCTACTTCAAGCGAGAAGGGTTTCGCTGGGTCTGGCCGCGACAGGATGGACGCAGAGGCAAAGGCCGTTTTTAGCTTGAAGAACGCTTCCTCGGCCTCGGAAGGCCAGCTCCGTGGATTGGCGTTTCCTAAATAAGGGCCACAATGGAGCCACCAGCGTGGAGAAGGGGCGGAATAAACTCGGTAAAAGTTGCAGAAGCCCAGAAACCGTTGTATGGACCGCAGGCCCACTGGGTGGCCATTGCAATACGGCTGACAACTTGGCTGGGTCCATCCGTAGCCCTTGGTCCCGAGATAAAAATAACCCAGGAACGGAAGGCTGACTTGATGGAAGAGGCACTTCCCTAATTTGACATACAAGTGATTAGCTCGTAGGTGCTGTAGCATTTGGGCGGACGTGAAGGGGGTGAGTCTCAAGATCAGGAGAGAAATATCAGGATGTCGTCCGGGTAGACCCACGACACAGGTATAGAGAAGATCCCTGAAGACATCATTAACAAAACTCCTGGAAGACGGCAGGCGCTTTACTGAGTCCGAAAGGCATCACCAGGTTACTCGAAGTGGCCGTCTCTGGTGTTGAAGGCCGTCTTCCACCCTTGCGGATCCGGACCAAATTGTAGGCCCCTCTCAGATCCAGCTTGGAAAAGATCCTTGCGCCCTGTAGACGGTCGAATAGTTCCGTGATCAACGGTAGAGTACCGGTTTTTTACCGTGATCTTGTTCAGACCCCGGTAGTCGATGCAGGGCCATAAGGAGCCGTCCTTCTTTTCCACGAAGAAGAATCCTGCCCCCGCGGGAAAAAGAGGACTTTCGAATAAACCCTTTTGAAGATTTTTCCCCCGGATGTACTCAGACATGGCTGAGTCTCAGGAACGAAAAGGGGGTTTAGAACTCTGCCCCGAGGGGGAAACTTTACCGGGGCAGAAGATCAATCGGGCACTTATATGGACGATGTGGCGGCAAGATCTCTGCTTGCTTCTCGGAAAAGACATCAGAAAACTCACGATATGACGCGGGGAGACCCGCTAGAGCTTGAGACGGTACCGGAGAAGCGGTACGCACCGGGCGAGGTGCCATCAAACGGCGAGACCGACACTCTGGGCCCCATCGCAAACTTCGCCCGTCTGCCATTTCCAAGCACCGGGCAGTTGCTGCACCCACGGAAGACCCAATAGATGGGCGAGGAAGACCGGGGTAACACATAGAACGACAGTCTCTCTTTATGCAGTGCTCCAATTTGAAGAACAGTGGCTCCGTACGGTAACGGACTAGATGGCTGAGGATCTCCCCACGAAGGAGATGGATAGGGGTTTCTCCAGGAGAACCATGGGAAGATGGTGTTGAGACACCACGGCAGCGTCCAAGAAGTTCCCAGCCGAACCGGAGTCCAGGAAGGCTGAAGCTTGAAAGTGGGTCCCGGCTTCCGTGCTGACCAGGACGGGTATGTTCAGATGAGGGGAGAGACTGCACACCCCTAGGGACGCCTCTCCCACGTAGCCTAGGTGCGCTCGTCTCCCCGGCCGCCGCGGACGGAGCATGCAACCCCAGAGGAGATGTTCAGGGCTGCCACAGTAGAGACATAGTTTTCCTTACGCCGTTGGTCAAGTTCCTGCAGAGTCAGGTGGGCTCTATCCACTGGCATGGCCTCTTCCATGGCTGGCTGGGAAGGAGGCTGTGGAGGCCGTAGAAACACCGGAGCAGGACGGGATAGGCGGCGTGGTAGGACTGGTTCTTGCTCTTGGCGGAGCTCCTCACGTCTCTCTGCGAAGCGGATATCAATCCGGTTAGCCAAATGGATGAGCTCGCTTAAAGAAGACGTAGAGTCCCGGGCGGCGAGGGCATCCTTAATCTGGCTGGAGAGGCCCTTCTTGAACGTGGCGCACAACGCTGCATCGTTCCAAGCCAGCTCCGATGCTAGTGTGTGGAACTGCACGGCGTAGTCTCCCACGGGGGCTTCCCCTTTTTGCAGGTTCAACAGGGCGGTTTTAGCAGATTTAAGCGCGGGCAGGCTCTTCGAAGACACACGGAATTTCTGTAGAAATGTCACCAGGTCAGCGGTGACCGGATCGCCTCGGTCCCAGAGAGGAGTTGCCCAGGCCAGGGCTTTACCAGAGAGGAGACTGACCACGAAGGCCACCTTGGATCTTTCCGAAGGGAACTGACCAGCCATAAGTTCCACATGAAGGGAGCACTGGGTGATGAAGCCCCTGCAGGCCTTAGGGTCCCCGTCAAACTTTGTCGGCATGGACAAGCGGAGCTTAGGACCAACTGTAGCGACCGCCACGGGAGGAACCACTGCAGCCGACTGCTGCTGCTGAGTGGCGATGAGCGCCCGCATCAGGAGGAGAGCTGCCCCGAGCTGCTGTGCTTTGCTGCGCGATCTGTTTTGATTGCTTGACCACGACGGTGGTGATGTTGGCGACGCTCGGCAAGGACACCTTTGCGGGATCCATGGCCGTATCTTACTGTAACGGTCTGGAGGTGGATCCTCTGGACCACCGCAGGCGATGGCATAAGCCCACACCAGTGAGTGGAATCTAAGTGGGTCCCGGTATTCACCAGAGCCCGCCGTGGGCAAAGCGAGATGGACTTGCTGCAGCGGGAGTCCACCAGGTCATTACCACTGGTGGGGCTTGCCTGCGGTGGCGGCCAAGGGTAGGCGAGGTACAGAATCGGCAGTCAGGCTCGTAGTCGGGGACAGGCAAGAAGGTCAGGGCAGGCGGCTGAGGTTCGTGAACGTAGACAGGCAGAAGGTCAGGGCAGGCGGCAAGGATCGTGGTCGGTAAACGTAAGCAAATGGGTTCAGTACACGGTAGGCAAGACAAGGCTTTCTGGAACGCTTTCCCAATAGGCATGTGCACTAAAGATCCGGAGAAGGCCACTGGGAAGAGGCTGGGCTAAAATAGGAGCAGTGCCCGGTAATGGCCAATTACCGGCGCACTGTCCCTTTAAACCCTCAGACTGCCGGCGCGCGCGCTCCCTAAGGGGCGCCGCCGCGCCACGCCGAGGGACCGAGACAGACGGGGCAGGAGCATGGCGGTAAGTCACTGGGACCCGGGCAGCGGGATGAGCTCAGAGTAGGGGCACGGATGCGCCTGCGACCCGGGACGAGGGTCGCAGGGGCATCCGTGACAACAGTGACTACAACACTGATCCAACACAGAAGCAAAATAACCCCTGACATCCAGGGACTCACAGGAGACGTCTTATCTGATGAATCATTCTCTTCTCTCATGAGTCGTTCACTTTCCCTTTTCTTTGCCATCCAGTCCAGACCACCCTAGTGACTTGTCCCGGCCACCACTCGTCTCTACAGCAGAATCTACACACAGATCTCTTAGAATCCTCACTTTTCCAGCACCTCTTTACCTATTCCTACCTCTCTACAGACTTCCCAGGGTTGTGAGGTGGGTACAGGCCATATTTTTGAGGCACAGTCTCCTAGAGGGTTGCGTGGAAAAGAGGACTAACCCGCTAGAGATTGTGCTACGGCTGTGGTCTATGCCCCTCAGAATTATGTTACCAGGTAGGTAGGCAAGGCCCTAGGTAGGTAGGTAGGCCCTATTTAGGTACGTAAATCCCCGTTGGTTAGGCCCTAGGTAGTTAGCCCTGCCCTAGGCAGGTTAGTGAGTAGGCCCATGGTAAGTAGGCCCTAGTTAGGTAGATATGTAGACCCCAAGGTAGATAAGTAGGTTAAGTTAGGTTGTAGGTAGGTGGGCCTCAGGTAGGTATTTGGTAGGTGGTACTCAAGTCGTTAAGTGTTTCCCAGGTATGTGGGTGGGCCTCAGGTAGGTAGGTGGTCCCCAGGTTGGTAGGTGATAGGTGGGCCCCATGTAGGTAGGTGATGGTGGGGCCCAGGTAGGTGACAGGTGGCCTCAGTTAGGTAGGTTGTAGGTAGTTGGGCCCCAGGTAGATAGGTGATGGTGGGCCTCATGTAGGTAGGTGCTGGGTGGACCCCTGGTAGGTGGTAGGTAGGGCCCCATTACTCATAGAAAAAAAAAAACCTCACCTCTCTCCTGTTCCCCGTGACAAGCAGAAGGCCAACTTCTTTAAGTGAAGCCCGGTAGCTGATACCTGGTAGGCCTTAGGTCTAGGGCTTACTAGGATGATAAGTAGGGCAGAGCACCGGTGGTGCTCTTCTTTAAACATGTTTATTAATGAAAAAAAGGCATGATACAGGTAAACTATAATCACGCTTAAATCACAACAATGGGAGAATTGTGAAAACAAACAAAGGAAGAAAAGAACCATAGATTATCAACCAGGTGTAACAATGCCCGTATTAACGTTGAACAAAGTTAGGTAGGGGAAAAAAAGAGATAACAACCCCGATGAACGACCTTAAAAAAGAAACTTAGGAAATACACAGGCCCACTAGTATAAGAATTAATCTCTGAGAGAACAAAAGGATGGAAGCAGGTTAAGGAGTATAATAACTAGAGGACATCCATGGAGACCACAGGCTTTGCTTTTTTAAGGCACAGGTAGGGAGGGGGGGGGTCAGATAGGCAAAGTTCGCACGCACAGTTGTAATTAACACATCGCCTGACCTCTGTAATGGTGGGCATGTTGGGATCTTTCCACGTTGGGACTGGGCAATTGCCGGTGGTGCTCTTCTCCACGAAGACCGCAAGGGAATTTTCTCTTGATTCCCACGCTATGTCTCTGAATGCTTGTGACTAAGGTAGGATGAAAAAACTCCGGGGCCCCCCGGGGGCAACAGCAAATATTCCCCCCCACTGGGAAATTTTGGGGGCCCACCGGGTTTCACAGACTCCCCACCAGGTTTCCACCTCATTACAATATAAGACAATCACCTCATTCCGGGTCCCCTTTATCCCACCCCCAGTATTAAAAGGAAAAAAAGACAAACGCCTTCTCCAATTTTAGTATAACCCCCCCCCATATTACAGTTAAAAAGGTTTAATTTTTTCCTCACCAGGGTTCGGCGTGTCCCACCTCAGTATTACAGTATAAGGTAATTGTCTCCTCACCAGGGTCTAGTATATCCCACCTCAGTATTACAGTATAAGGTAATTGTCTCCTCACCAGGGTTTTAGTATTCCCCCTCATTTTTACATAAAAGGGGGAATTGTCTCCTCACCAGGGTGGAAATATTTTCCCACCCCCCCTATTACAGAAAAAGGAAAATTTTTCTCCCGCCCGGGCCCGGGGTTTTCCCACCCCAATTTTTTAAAAGTATAAGGGAAAATTTTCCCCCTCACCAGGGTCTGAAAGTTTTCCCAACCCATAAATTTGAGTATAAAGGTAAAATTTCCTCCTCACCAGGTCTAGGATAATCCCACCTCAATAAAAAAAGTATAAAGGGAATTGTCTCCTCACCAGGGGCAAAAAAATCCCACCTCAAATTAAAAAGTATAATTTAAATTTTCTTTCCCGCCCCCGTTTTGGCAAATCCCCCCCCCCAGTATAAATATAAGGAAATTTGTCTCCTCACCAGGGTCCGGTGTATCCCACCTCAGTATTACAATATAAGGTAATTGTCTCCTCACCAGGGGGCCCTTTTTTCCCCCCCTCCCGATTACAGATAAGGAATTGCTCCTCACCAGGGGGTTTGGCGTGTCCCACCCAGTATTAAAAGTAAAAAGGGAATTGTCTCCTCCCAAAGGGCTAGTAAAACCCAAACCCCATTTTTACCGTATAAGATAATTGTCTCCTCACCAGGGTCTAGTATATCCCACCTCAGTATTACAGTATAAGGTAATTGTCTCCTCACCAGGGTCTAGTATAATTTTCCCCCCTCAGATTAAAAGTATAAGGGAATTGCCTCCTCAAACCCGGGCTAGTATACCCCCCCCAGTATTTCAGTATAATTTTTCCCC
>JAODAL010052552.1:0-25891 GCA_025379985.1 Phyllomedusa bahiana
TCACTGAGAGCGGGGCGGTGAATCATGAGAATCCTCCTATCAAGGAGGGGCGGCATCACTGAGAATGCTCCTATCACTAGAGAGCGGCGGGGGCCCATCATGAGAAGGGCCTCCTATCACTAGAGAGCGGCGGCGGTGACATCACTGAGAATCCCTCTATCACTAGAGAGCGGCGTGGGGGAACACCCACTGAAAATGCCTCCTATCACTGGGTGAGGCGGCGGTGACATCACTGAGAATGCCTCTATCACTAGAGAGCAGCGGTGAACATCACTGAGAATGCTCTATCACTAGAGAGCGGCGGTTTGACATCACTGAGAATGCTCCTGTCACTAGAGAGCGGCGGTGACATCACTGAGAATGCCTCCTATCGCTAGAATTTTGGCTCCAGTCAGTTTTATTCACTTTCTGGAGATGTCAAAGCAGAAGAAATTCTTTCCTCATGAATTAGTCAAGTCTTCTGCATGGATTCCCAGCAGCACAAAGTTTTTCAGGAGAGGGTGTATCTGTCCCTTTATGTGACCACATTTGTGATATTTAGAGTCTGGACTAAAAAAAAAAAAAAACATCACAAGAAATGAAAATCTGATGGCCGCCCCCTCCCCACCGATGACCGTCCACGTGGCAGCACGGAGACACATTGTCATATCTGCAGCTGTAACTCATCAAAATCATCACCTCCCCCAGAATCTGCAGAACCATTTAATATTCACCTTCATTTCATCATCAGTGTCTGCGCTTATCTTCTATATACAGACAGTGCACAGTATTACCTCTCCTGTCCTGTATATATGGACACTGCACAGTAGTACTTCTCCTGTCCTTTATATACAGACAGTGCACAGTATTACTTCTCCTGTCCTGTATATATGGACACTGCACAGTAATACTTCTCCTGTCCTTTATATACAGACAGTGCACAGTATTACTTCTCCTGTCCTGTATATATGGACATTGCACAGTATTACTTCTTCTGTCCTCTATATACAGACAGTGCACTGTATTACTTCTCCTGTCCTGTATATATGGACACTGCACAGTAGTACTTTCTGTCCCTTTTATCAGACAGTGCACAAGTATTAATTCTCTGTCCTGTATGTATGGACACTGCACAGTATTACTTCTCATGTCCTGTATATATGTATACTCCACAGTAACACTTCTACTTTCCTATATATATATATATATATTATTATATATAGAGAGAATGAGAGAGAGAAGGAGAGAGGAGAGAGAGACTTCACAGTATAGTTTCTGTGCTATGCATATATATAAAAAAATATATTGATATATATAAAAAAGATAGTGCACAGTACCCCCACTATCCTATATATATGGATACTTTACAGTATTACTTCTCCTGTCCTGTATATATGGACAATGCACAGTACCACTTCTGCTGTGTATATGACACTGCATAGTACCATTTCTCCTGTCCTGCATATATAGAAACTGCAAAGTTCCACGTCTGCCGAGTATATGGATACTGCACAGTATCACCTCTGCTGTGTATATGGACACAGCACAGTACCACTTCTGCTGTGTATATGACACTGCATAGTACCATTTCTCCTGTACTGCATGTATAGAAACTGCAAAGTTACACCTCTGCTGAGTATATGGACACTGCCAGTACCACCTCTGCTGTGTATATGGACACTGCACAATACCACTTTGCTGTGTATATGGAACTGCACAGTATCACTTCTGCTAGTATATGGACATGCACAGTACCATTTCTCCCTGTCCTGTGTATATGGGACTTGCCCAGTACCACTTCTCTCATCTGTGTCAGCTATCACAAATGGGCACTGGGTTGCAGCTCACAGTACGGGGCCCCTCTGGTCACTCTGCTCTGTATCTGGGCTGCTGGGTTGAGGGGGGTCAGGTAAGAGGTGGGGGTCATGGGGTTGGGGACTTTGTATAGGGTTTGAGTGCCTCTTCCCTCTCCCCCAATTAAACAGATGAAGATAAAGTATCTGAGATTCCTACACAAACGGGGCCTGAGGGACCTCTTAAGGACACAGCACCACATCCAGGGTAAATAGATAGATAGATAGATAGATAGATAGATAGATGATAGATAGATAGAATAGATAGATTATAATAGATAGATAGATATTGGATGATGATGGGTAGATAGATATGAGATAGATAGATAGGAGATAGTAGTAGATGATAGATAGATATGGATAGATAGATATGGGATAGATAGATATGAGATGATGATAGGAGATAGATAGATAGTAGATAGATAGATGATAGATGATAATAGAATAGATAGTGAAGATAGGAGATAGATGATAGATATTGGATAGATAGATGATAGATAGATATTGGATGTAGATATGGGATAGATTGATATGAGATAGATGATTGGAGATAGTGATAGGAGATTTGATAGATATGGATAGATAGATAGATAGATAGATAGATAGATAGATAGATAGATAGATAGATAGATAGATAGATAGATAGATAGAGGAGAGTGACCCTAAAATCACTGGAGATGTGGCTGATATAAGGGGGCAATAGACAAATATGGGGTCTGTAGTAAAGGCCTCGGATTGGGGGGAGGTCTTACCTGCAGAGGGCTCCCGTGTTCTCCACGATGTAGCACTGGCCCCCGTTGTAGCAGTAGGTGGGGTAGATGTCGCACAGGGACTTGCAGGAGTTGTTGCGCCTCACGTAGCCGTTCCTGCACTCGGTGCTGTTCTCGTGGGTTCCCATTAGGCTGTGGCTCTGATCTCTGGTGATGTCCGGATGGGACCTGGGGGGCAGTTCTCCATGGAAGATGCCATCTTGCCTCCCGGTCGGCTTTGTATTGACCACTGGGGCCTGCATCTTTGGGGTTAAGGTCACTGTCTTAGGGACATCCCCAACTACCCTGGCAGTGAGGTCATCATCATCATCGGTTTCCTCGAGGTCATCGTCTTCATCATCGTCCTCGATGTCCACTTCTTCATAACCATCTGCATAGAAGGACGGAGTGGGGTAAAAATAGGTGTCTTCGAAGGTGGGGAAATCGTCATAGTGGACCGTCTTCTGCCAGGGGCCAAGTTTATCGTGAATGGACTTGGTGGAGTCACCACCGGGGAAGGACGACCCTGGAAATTTGGGGAACCTCCAGTGGTCCTCAATATCAGTGCGTTCATTATAGTCCATGTCTAGGAGGTCGGACGGGGGCTCAGAGGGCTTCAGTCCACCATCAGGAGGTACACTGGTGGAGGAGTACTCTTCTTGGGGTCGGTCGGTGACCAGAGTCTTATCGGTTCCACCTTGGGCACCTTGGGCTGTTGACCGTCCATCAGATTTCTCAATGTCTTTGTGGCTCTCAGAACCTGAAGAAGATGGAGGCTGAAGAGCCGTTTCTCTAGGCACTTGTAGGAGATGGTCAATCTCGGCAGAGTCAGGGCTGATGGCCTTTTCCGTAGATGGGATGATGGGAGTGATGTTGCTGGTCGTGGAGGTTTGGGAAGGAGTAGAAGTCTCCATGTCCATTAGGTCACGTACATGACTTGGAAGAGTTTTGAGATGAGGGTCACCACTTCCGGAATCTTCTTGGCTTTCAGTCACTGATGGTCTGTCTCCTTTGACCAAACTCTTTCTAAAATGTAAGTCAATAGTACCTTGGCCAAGAGACCAACCCAAGTCGGTCACCGACTCCACGTTGTCGGCCTCCTGCTCAGACAACAATGACCTTGAGGGAGGCTTCTCATTGTATGTTTCCTCATCGCAGCCAACGCAAGTCAACGAATCGTTCTTCTTGGTCTTCAATCCACTGGATCCATGGCTCAACCTCCTCGGTGTAGAAGAGACCTCCATGTCTTGGCTCCGTGTAGAGGAGATATCCTTGACTTGGCTTAGCCTAGAGGATACCTCCATGTCTTGGCTTTGCGTAGAGGAGACCTCCTTGTCTTGGCTTTGTGTAGAAGCGACTTCCATGTCTTGGCTCTTTGGAGAGAAGACCTCCTTGGCTTTTCTTTGCATAGAGGAGTCCTCCATGTCTTGGCTGGCAGGACCCTCTGAAAAATCCTGACCACCAGGAGAGACTGGAGACTGAACCGGAGGGGTTTTTTTAGATTTTTTGTTGACTCCCCAGAATTTATTTTCCATGAATGGCTCTCCTCCACCAGATCTGAGGATACGAGCCGATGTCTTTTCCACATCTAGCACCCCTCTCTGAAGAAGAGAATGGAGGATGCCTGCGGCCAATTCTTTGTCAGAGTTTTTCTCCTCAAGGTTAAGGCTTGCATTTTTTCCATCTGTAACTAGTGGAAACAAAGCAGAAACAATGTTATTGAACATGGATGATGAAAGTCGTCAATGAGGCCACTCCATCCCCCATCACTGGGAAGAAGAGTTCACTTCACCCCCCAAAAATAGTTAGTATAGTCCATTCCACCCCATCACTGGTTAGAGGCCTGTCCAACCCATCACTGGGAAGGAGCGGCCACTCCACCCCCATCACCCACGAGAAGATGCCACTCCACCCCATCACCCAGGAGAAGATGCCATTCTACCCTCCATCACCCAAGAGAATAGGCCACTCCATCACCCAGAAAAAAGTTGACACTGCACCCTCACCACTTGGAGGAAGAGGCCATTCCCCCCACCACTGCTCGTCACCCAGGAGAAGAGGATAATTCACAACCCTTCATTGGGAAGAAGAGGCCACTCCGCCCCCCATAACCTGGAAGAGAAGTCACTCCACCCCCTATCACCGGGAAGAAGAGGCCACTCACCCCCGATCACCGGGAAG
This sequence comes from Phyllomedusa bahiana, assembly GCA_025379985.1. NCBI lineage: Eukaryota > Metazoa > Chordata > Amphibia > Anura > Hylidae > Phyllomedusa > Phyllomedusa bahiana. The sequence goes on from JAODAL010052552.1 coordinate 4,763, forward strand.
AAGAGGCCACTCACCCCCGATCACAGGGAAGAAGAGGCCATTCACCCCCGATCACAGGGAAGAAGAGGTCACTTCATCACCCATCACCAGGAAGAAGAGGCCACTCTACCACCTATCATCCAGGAGAAGAGGCCACTCCACCCCCATCACCCAGGAGAAGAGGCCACTCCACCCCCATCACCGGAGAAGAGGCACTCACCCCATCCCCCAGGAGAAGAGGCCACTCCACCCCCCACACCCAGGAGATGCGGACACCCCACCCCCATCACCCAGGAGACGAGGCCACTCCACCCCCATCACCCAGGAGAAGAGGCCACTCCACCCCCAATAAACCCCGGAGAAGAGGCACTCCCCCCCCATCCCCCCGGGAGAAGAGGCCATCCACCCCCATTCCCCCCGGAGAAGGGGCCCAAATCACCCCATCACCGGAGAAGAGGCCACTCCACCCCCATCACCCAGGATAAGAGGCCACTCCACCCCATCACCCAGGAGAAAGGCCACTCAACCCTCCATCACCCAAGAAAAGAGGCGCATTCACCCCCATCAACCAGAAGAGGCCACGCCATCCCCATTACTGGAAAGAAGAGGCCATTCCACCCCACATCACCCAGTAGAAGAGATCACTAAACCCCCATCACTGGGAAGAAGAGGCAACTTCACCCCATTCAACTGCCCGTCACCCAGAAGAAGAGGATAATCCACCTCCCCTTCATTGGGAAGAAGAGGCCATTCCACCCCCATCACCAGGAAGAAGCGGCCACTCCACCCCCCATCATGCGAAGAGAAAAGGCCACTTGAGCCCCATCAACCAGAAGAGGCCACTCCATCACCCAGGAGAAGAGGGCACTAAACCCTCATCACTGGGAAGAAGAGGCCACTCCAACCCCCAGCAGGAAGAAGAGACCACTCCACCCTCCATCACCCAAGAGAAGAGGCCACACTACCCTACATCAACCAGGAGGAGGCGCCACTCCACCTCCATCGATAAGGAGTTCCTTCACCCCCCCCCCCATCACTCAGGAGAAGAGGTCACTCTCCCCCATCACCCAGGAGAAGAGGCCTTCACTCCCCCACACCGGAGAAGAGGCCTCTCCATCCCCCATCAACCAGGAGATGAGGCCACTCCATCCCCCATCAACCAGGAGATGAGGCCACTCCACCTCCATCAACCAGGAGATGAGGCCACTCCACCCCCTATCACCCAGGAGAAGAGGTCACTCCACCCCCCATCACTATGGAGAAGAGGTCACTCTACCCCGCATCACCAAGGAGAAGAGGTAACCCCACCCTCCATCACTCTGGAGAAGAGGTCACTCTACCCCCCCTCACCAAAGAGAAGAGACTACTCTACGCTCTATCACCCAGGAGAAGAGACTACTCCACCCCCCATCACCCAGGAGAAGAGGTCACTCCACCCCCCATCACTATGAAGAAGAGGTCACTCCACCTTCATCACCGGGAAGAAGAGGCCAATCCACCCCCCTTCACCCAAAAGAAAAGGTCACTCCATGCCTCATCACCCAGGAGGTCACTCCCCCCCCCATCACCCCCGGGAAGGGCCACTCCCCCCCCATCACCCAAAAAAAAAGGTCACTCCTTTCCTCATTACCAAGGGGGTCACCCAACCCCATACCCCCGGAGAAAAAGGTCACTCCCCCCCCCATCATCTAGAATAAGAGGTAACTCCATCCCCAATCACTGGGAAGGAGAGGTCACTTCACCCCCGATCACCCAGGAGAAGAGGCTATAACCCCACATCACTCAGGAGAAGAGGTTCCTCCACCCCCCATCACTCTGGAGTAGAGGTCACTATACCCCCATCACCAAGAAAAGGCATTTTCCCCCCCCCCATCATGGGAAGAAGAGGCCCCCTCAACACCCATCACCTAGATGAAGAGGCCACTCACCACCCATCACCCAGATGAAGAGGCCACTCAACCCCCATCACCCAGATGAAGAGGCCCCTAACCCCCATACCCCGTGAGAGGCCATCAACCCCCCCTACCCCGGAGAAGAGGCCCAAACCCCCCCATAATCCCGAAGAAGAGGCCACTCCTCCCTCATGGGAATAAGAGGCCATTCTACCCCCATCATCAGGAGAAGGGTTACTCTACCACCCTCACCCAAAAAGAAGAGGCCCCCTAGCCTATCACCCAAAGGTTCATCCCCCCCACCTGGGGAAAAAAAGGTCATTCTACCCCCATCACGAGGAAGAAAAGGGCCCCTACCTTCATCACCCAGGAAAAGATGTCACTCCACCCCCCCATCACCCAGGAGAAGAGGCCACTCTACCCCCTATCACGCAGGAGAAGAGGCCACTCTACCCCATATCACCCAGGAAAAGAGGCCACTCTCCCCATTACCAGGAAAAAAGAGGCCCCTCAACTCCAATTTTGCTGGGGGGGAAGGCCATCCAACCCCATCACTGGGAAGAAGAGGCCACTCCACCCCCCATCACTGGGAAGAAGAGTCCATTCTACTGCCCATGACTACGAAGAAGAGGACACTCAACCCCCCATCACCCAGGAGAAACGGCCACTCCCACCCCCCCCAGGAGAACGGGCCACTCCACCACCCATCACCCAGGAGAAGCGGCCACTCCACCACCCATCACCCAGGAGAAGAGGCCACTCTACCCCCCATCACCCAGGAGAAGAGGCCACTCCACCACCCATCACCCAGGAGAAGCGGCCACTCCACCACCCATCACCCAGGAGAAGCGGGCCACTACCCCCCCATCACCCAGGAGAAGAGGTCACTCCACCCCCCATCACCCAGGAGAAGAGGACACTCCACCCCCCCTCACCCAGGAGAAGAGGTCACTCAACCCTCCATAACTGGAAAGAAGAGGCCACACCACCCACAGGATTGTTGGATGTATCGTACATAATTTTGATATTTAGGTCAAGTCAGTTCTTCTAGATGCTAATGAGGCGCAAAGAACATGGTTCCTCTTAAAGGGCCAGTGCCCTGTGTGGGTATCTGTGCTGGAGGTGGAGTAACGCCTGCTCTTTCCAGTCCAGTGCTCCGGTACAAAGGAAAAATAGAAAACCTTGTGTGGAGCGAGAGAGGTGGATGAGAAGACAACGCTCTGCTCTGGAGATGAATAGCGGAATATAGGCTTCATGATCGAATCACAGGCAGAACAAATGGGGGCCCTAAGCCCTAGAGTCCAGTGGGGCAGAAGTTCATATATGTTAGTTGTGACTCTGATCTATAGGTAACAGTGTGAGAGCTGTATACAGAATGAAACGACCTATACCACCAACCATTCTGTACTGTATATGTCACCTGTATGTATACTGTATATCTAAGCAGGTTTTTCTCTCTCTTCCCCGTTTTAGGTCAATTAGGAACCAGAATTATTTCTATTCCCCAAATGCAGAATAATGAGAGGGAGAATTTTTAAGGCATTTTTATTACTTTCTGTAAAGTCAGAAGTTTCCTCCATTTCATTAGTATTTGGCGGCTTTGCCCTTAAACTGTAGGACTTGGGTCAAACGTTCTGGATCGTTCCACCAGCTTCTCACAATAGTTGGTAGGAATTTTGGCCCCTGCCTCCTGACAGAACTGGTGTCACTGCGCCATGTTTGGGGGTCTCTTGCTCGCACCGGTCTTTTCAGCTTTGCTCATACATTTCCAATAGGATTGAGATCAGGGCTTTGTGACGGCCGCTCCAGAACATGAACTTGGTTCTCCTTCAGCCACTTTGTAACCAGTCTGGCAGTAAACTTCGGGTCAAATTTTCCCTTTGGGAAAATCCCATTTCCGCCCAAGCTGTAACTTCCTGGCTGATGTCTGTTGCTTCAGTATTGCCACATAATCTTCTTTCCTCATGATGCATGTATTTTGTGAAGTGCCTCCTGCAGCAAAACAACCCCACAACATGCTGCTGCCACCCTCGTGTGTCACAGTTTGGATGTTGTTCTTAGGCTTCCAAACTTCTCCCTTTTTCCTCCAAACATCACGATGGTCATTATGGCCAAACAGTTCAGTGTTAGTTTGGTCAGACCACAGGACATGTCTCCAAATGTGGGTCTTTGTTCCTGTGCATTTACAAACATGAATCTTGGCTTTTCTCTGTTTCTTTTGGAGTAAATGGTTCTTCCTGGCAGAGCGCCTTTCAGCCCATGTTGATACAGGACTCGTTTTACTGTGGATAATGAACAATCTTACCCGCTTCCGCCAGCAGCTTCACAAGGTCTTTTGCTTTTGTTCTTGGGTTGATATGCACATGTCGGACCAAAGCACGTTCTTTTCTGAGACACAGAACCCATCTCCTTCCTGAGCGGTATGATGGCCGGACATTCCCATCTTGTTTGTACTTTTGTATAATTGTTTGTACAGATGAACAAGGTCCCTTCAGGTATCTGGAAATTGCACCCAAGGATGATCTAGACTTGTGCAATTTAACAATGTTCTTTCTGATATCTTGACTGATTTCTTTAGACTTTCCCATGATGTTACACACAGAAGCAGTGTGTTTCTAGTGGACGTTAAAATACATCCACAGCAGTGTCTCTAACTCAGATGTTGCCAATAAACCTATCAGAAGCTTCCAAAGACATGACATCATGTGTATCCTGTGTGATGTATGAGTATACGGTGTATCCTGTGTATATCAGGTGTGATGTATGAGTATATGGTGTATCCTGTGTATATCAGGTGTGATGTATGAGTATACGTGTAACTGTGTATAAACAGGTGTGATGTAGGAGTTATACGGTGTATCCTGTGTATATCTGGTGTATGTAGGAGTAAAACGGGGTATCCTGTGTATATCAGGTTTTGATGTATGGGGTATACGGTGTATCCTGTGTATATCAGGGGTGATGTAAGTATACGGTGTATCCTGTGTATATCAGGTGTGATGTATGAGTATACGGTGTATCCTGTGAAAATCAGGGGTGATGTATGAGTATACGGTGTATCCTTGTATATCAGGGGGAGGAGTATGAGTATACGGTGTATCCTGTGTATATAGCAGTTGTGATGTAGGAGTATATGGTGTATCGGGTGTATATCATGTGTGATGTAGGAGTATACGGTGTATCCCGTGTATTATATCAGGTGTGATGTTGAGTATACGGTGTATCTGTGTATATCAGGTGTGATGTATGAGTATACAGTGTATCCTGGTATATCGGTGTGATGTTGAGTATACGGTGTATCTGTGTATATATATAGGTTGATGTATGAGTATATGGTGTATCTGTGTATATCTGGTGTATGTAGGAGTATACGGTGTATCCTGTGTATTAGGTGTGATGTATGAGTATAAGGTGTATCCTGTGTATATCAGGTGTGATGTATGAGTATACGGTGTTTCCTGTGTATATCAGGTGTTATGTATACGGTGTATCCTGTGTTTTGTATACGGTGTATCCTGTGTATATCAGGTGTGATGTATGAGTATACGGTGTATCCTGTGTATATCAGGTGTGATGTATGAGTACGTGTATCCTGTGTATATCAGGTGATGTATGAGTATACGGTGTATCTGTGTATATCAGGTGTGATGTATGAGTACACGGTGTATCCTGTGCACACACTGTGTGCTGGATGATTTTACGGTGTATCGTGCGTATATCTTGTGTGATGTATGAGTATACGGTGTATCCTGTGTATATATATCAGGTGTGATGTATGAGTATACGGTGTATCCTGTGTATATCAGGTGTGATGTATGAGTATAGGTGTATCCTGTGTTATAGGTTATGATACGTGTATCTGTGTATATCAGGTGTAATGTTGAGTATACGGTGTAATCAGGTGTGATGTATGAGATACGTGTTCCTGTGATATCAGGTGTGATGTATGAGTATACGGTGTATCCTGTGTATATCAGGTGTGATGTATGAGTATATGGTGTATCCTGTGTATATCAGGTGTGATGTAGGAGTATACGGTGTATCCTGTGTATATCAGGTGTGATGTATGAGTATACGGTGTATCCTGTGTATATCAGGTGTGATGTATGAGTATACGGTGTATCCTGTGTATATCAGGTGTGATGTATGAGTATACGGTGTATCCTGTGTATATCAGGTGTTATGTATACGGTGTATCCTGTGTTATGTATACGGTGTATCCTGTGTATATCAGGTGTGATGTATGAGTATACGGTGTGTATTCTGTGTATTATCAGGTGTGATGTAGGAGTATACGGTGTGTATCTGTGTATATCAGGTGTGATGTATGAGTATACGGTGTATCCTGTGTATATCAGGTGTGATGTATGAGTATAGGGTGTATCCTGTGTATATCAGGTGTGATGTAGGAGTATACGGTGTATCCTGTGTATATCAGGTGTGATGTATGAGTATACGGTGTATCCTGTGTATATCAGGTGTGATGTATGAGTATACGGTGTATCCTGTGTATATCAGGTGTGATGTATGAGTATATGGTGTATCCTGTGTATATCAGGTGTGATGTATGAGTATACGGTGTATCCTGTGTATATATCAGGTGTGATGTATGAGTATACGGTGTATCCTGTGTATATATCAGGTGTGATGTATGAGTATACAGTGTATCCTGCGTATATATCAGGTGATGTAGGTTAGTATACGTGTTCCTGTGTATTTATCAGGTGTGATGTATGGAGTATACGGTGTATCCTTTGTATATCTGGTGTGATGTATGAGTATACTGGTGTATCCTGTGTATATCAGGTGTGATGTATGAGTATACGGTGTATTTCTGTGTATATCAGGTGTGATGTATGAGTATACAGTGTATCCTGGGTATAATCAGGTGGATGTAGGAGTATACGGTGTATCCTGCTGTATATATATACAGGTGTGATGTGTTAGTATACGGTGTATCCTGTGTATATCAGGTGTGATGTATGAGTATACGGTGTATCCTGTGTATATATCAGGTGTGATGTAGGAGTATACGGTGTATCCTGTGTATATATCAGGTGTGATGTATGAGTATATGGTGTATCCTGTGTATATCAGGTGTGATGTATGAGTATATGGTGTATCCTGTGTATATATATCAGGTGTGATGTATGAGTATACGGTGTATCCTGTGTATATCAGGTGTGATGTATGAGTATACGGTGTATCCTGTGTATATATCAGGTGTGATGTAGGAGTATACGGTGTATCCTGTGTATATATCAGGTGTGATGTATGAGTATACAGTGTATCCTGCGTATATATCAGGTGTGATGTATGAGTATATGGTGTATCCTGTGTATATCAGGTGTGATGTAGGAGTATACGGTGTATCCTGTGTATATCAGGTGTGATGTATGAGTATACGGTGTATCCTGTGTATATCAGGTGTGATGTATGAGTATACGGTGTATCCTGTGTATATCAGGTGTGATGTATGAGTATACGGTGTATCCTGTGTATATCAGGTGTGATGTATGAGTATACGGTGTATCCTGTGTATATATATCAGGTGTGATGTATGAGTATACGGTGTATCCTGTGTATATCAGGTGTGATGTATGAGTATACGGTGTATCCTGTGTATATCAGATGTTATGTATGAGTATACGGTGTATCCTGTGTATATCAGGTGTTTGTCTCTATGTATCAGTCACTTGGTGGCCCCCGGTGAGGACAGGACGTCTTCCTCCTCCTCCTCTTCTTCAAGGATTCTCACTATAAGTAACAACTCAGGGTCATCACATCCACAAGTGACCACGAGGGACAGAACCAGGCGGTGGCTACAAAGTATCCGAACACAAAGTATCCGAGCACGAGGTGGCTACACTTGGGGTACGCAGCGCTCCTGCTCAGCGATGGGGCCGGAGATCCTCATAACTACAAACAGTGACAACCGTGAAGTGAATGCGAGGTTGTCACTGCCCCGCCCCCTTGTACAATATCAGGTGATACATTGTATTCGTAGGTGAAGGAGCTCTGCACCTGGCAATGCTGCCTTACATGATGCTGATCCTCTGGAGGCATCAAGATGGACGCTCGGTCCCCCTGTGCATTCATCAGTCGCTCCACGAGGTGCCCCCATGTGGGTGGGAGGCGGGGTAACCTGGCAGTAAGTTTGGGGACTCTGCAGCAGTTTGTGCTCTCCCTCCCCAAGTAGCAATATGAGGTGGCGGAGCTGCCCTGCCATCTGTGGGCCCCAGCTCATCATAACAATCCAAGAGGTGATGGGGCCCCTGTATAGAAACATTGAGGGCCCCCACCTCATCATAACAATCCATGAGGTGATGGGAGCCCCTGTATAGAAACATTGAGGGCCCCCAGCTCATCATAGCAATCCAAGAGGTGATGGGGCCCCTGTATAGAAACATTGAGGGCCCCCAGCTCATCATAACAATCCAAGAGGTGATGGGACCCCTGTATAGAAACATTTAGGGCCCCCACCTCATCATAGCAATCCAAGAGGTGATGGGGCCCCTGTATAGGTAACATTAGGGCCCCCCGACTCATCATAGCAATCCAAGAGGTGATGGGGCCCCTGTATAGGAAACATTTACGGCCCCCAGCTCATCATAGCACTCCACTAAGTGATGGGGCCCCTGTATAGAAACATTTAGGGCCCCCAGCTCATCATAACAATCCAAGAGGTGATGGGGCCCCTGTATAGGAAACATTTACAGCCCCCAGCTCATCATCCCAATCCAAGAGGTGTTGGGAGCCCCTGTTTAGAAACATTTAGAGCCCCCAGCTCATCATAACAATCCAAGAGGTGATGGGGCCCCTGTATAGGAAACATATAGGGCCCCCAGTTCATCATAACAATCCAAGAGGTGATGGGGCCCCTGTATAGGAAACATTTAGGGCCCCCACCTCCTCATAACAATCCAAGAGGTGATGGGACCCCTGTATAGAAACATTTAGGGCCCCCAGCTCATCATAGCAATCCAAGAGGTGATGGGGCCCCTGCATAGAAACATTTAGGGCCCCCAGCTCATCATAGCAATCCAAGAGGTGATGGGACACCTGTATAGAAACATTTACGGCCCCCAGTTCATCATAACAATCCACGGAGTGTTGGGGGCCCCTGTATAGGAAACATTTAGTGCCCCCAGCTCATCATAACAATCCAAGGAGTGTTGGGGGCCCCTTTATAGGAACCATTTAGGGCCCCCAGCTCATCATAACAATCCAAGAGGTGATGGGAGCCCCTGTATAGGAAACATTTAGGGGCCCCAGTTCATCATAACAATCCAAGGAGTGATGGGGGCCCCTTTATAGGAACCATTTAGGGCCCCCAACTCATCATAACAATCCAAGAGGTGATGGGGCCCCTGCATAGGAACCATTTAGGGCTCCCAGCTCATCATAGCAATCCACTAAGTGATGGGGCCCCTGTATAGGAAACATTTAGGGGTCATTACTCATCATCACAATCCACTAGTTGAGGAGGGCCCATGTATAGGAACCATTTAGGGCCCCCGACTCATCATAGCAATCCAAGAGGTGATGGGGCCCCTGTATAGGAAACATTTAGTGCACACTACTCATCATAGCAATCCAGGGTGATGGCGGCCTGTATAGAAACTTTAGGAAGCCACTACTCATCATAACAATCCAAAGTGATGGGGCCTCCTGTATAGAAATCATTTTAGAAGTCCACTAGCTCATTTATAACCAATACTGGTGATGGCGGTCCTGTATACGAACCTTTTAGGAGCCCCTAGCTTATCTTAACAATCCTCTAAGTGATGAGTTCTCCTGTATAGAAAATATTTTAGGGCCCCCAGCTCTTTATAACAATACACTAAGTGATGGGGCCCCTGCATAGGAACCATTTAGGGGCCCCCAGCTCATCATAACAATCCGGTAGTGGATGGAGCCCCTGTATAGGAACCATTTAGGGACCCGGCTCATCATAATCTGCTGGGTGATGGGAGCCCCTAGCAAATCATGACAATCCACTAGGTGTTGCGGCCCCTGTATAGGAACCATTTAGGGCCCCTAGCTCTTTATAACAATCCACTAGTTGACGTGGGCCCCTGTATAGGAACCGCTTGCTCCCATGATATGTCTCCCACTGCAATAGCTGATGCATGGACTTGTCCTTTAAGGGATTTATATGGTGACTGGGAAGAGCCGATCTCTCATTGCAGACCCCCAAACCTCTGCTGCACCCCTGGGTGGCAGATTTTGGCCGCCCCTGTCCTTATCTATATACAGGTGTCAGCGCCACTTACCCCGATCATACAAACGTAGGCACAGGAGCCCGTCAGGGCACGTGCCCGCTCCCCCATCCCATACATCAGCCCTATGTGCTGCCCCCGTCTACCAGTTTATTGGGGGTCTACCCCCCCCCCCCCTCGTCTATGGTAAATGAGCTCCCCTGAGCGTGATCTTCAGAAGGGGAGGGGCGCGACAGCCTAATTCCCAAAAATATTTACCGTTTATGCATCAAACCAAATGGAGCCATCCTGAAATAATCCATAGGACCCGTGCGGTGCCCCCCAGCCCCCGCCGTTGCCCCCCGGAGGGGCAGTGCTGCCATATTCTGCCGTCTGGAGCGGTTTATCCCCTTCTGCTCCCCGGCAGTAATCTGGAGCGTGTTGCTAGGGGCTCGTGGAAAGATAGGGAGTGATCTCAGGGATGTGTCCGACTCCATCACTATAGCCAGTATATAGAGTATATAGCGAGCAGCATGGACGCCACCAGAGCAACAAGCACGCTGCAAAGATATGTACACCCCCCCCCCATTACTCTGCCTGCCCATGCTGCAGCGAGCACCTGACCCCATCGGACTCCGGCAATGGGCACAGGTGACTCCCTGCAGGTGCCCAGGATCAGGGGGCGCTGCAGTGTGTGCATCAGGTGAGGGTCACCTACCTCCTGCGGAGCCCTGGACGAGCAGGGAGCAGAGCAGAGGGGCCAGGCTCCAGCACCGCAGCCAGGAAGCCATTGTGAACGGCGGCTGGGGGGTCACTGAGCTCCGGGGGTGTCTGCTGAGGGTGCTCCTGGGGTTCAGCCCCAAATCTTCTGCATGGCCGCTCCACTCTGAGCAGGGACAGGCTGGAGGGACATGCTGGGGATGGCAGTCCTGATCTGCTGCTCCTCTCTTTGTATTGCGGCTGCTGCTGCTGCTGAGGGTGGGGTTGGGGTTGATTGCTGGGGCGGGGGCTGCAGGGGGGCCATGGACCACTCAATCCCCGCCGCTCTAATAAATCGCTCTTTAATTAACTGACCATTAGAGCTGCTGCAGCCGCCAAGGGATGGGCCCCAGGGGCCACACAGCCAGGGCGGCGGAGGGGCTGCGAGGTGAGACTGCAGCAACCCACAGAGTGCCCAGTGCCCGCAACTGCACAGTACAACTTCTCTACATAAAGACATTGCACAGGACAACTTATCTACATGACGAATCTGCACAGTACAACTTCTCTACATAAAGACATTGCACAGGTCAACTTCCCTACATAAAGACCCCCCACAGTACAACTTCTCTACATGAAGACACAGGACAACTTCCTACAAAAGACACAAGGGGAAAAATTTTCAAAAAAAGAATGCACAGAAAACTTTCTTAAAAAAAATGACAGGCAAATTCTCTAAAAATTTTCACATACAACTTTTTCATAAGAACCTACATACAAAATTCTAAAAAAAACTCACATACAACTTTTATAAAAAATTTCCAGGCAACTTCTCACTAAAGACACTGACAGACAACTTCTCCAAAAATAAAACCCCGAAACCTTCTTCATAAAACATCCAGTAAAACTTTTCTAATAAAAAGTTGCCACCTACAAAATTCTCTAATAAAGACACTGCACATTTTAACTTCTTCATAAAGACTTCACAGTACAACTTTTCCCAAATAAAAGGGCCCTCCACAAATACAACTTCTCTACATAAGAATTGCACATACAACTTCTTACATAAATTTCTGTACAGGGCACCCCTTTTCTACATAAAAATTTGCACATCAATTTTCCTACCCTAAAGCTTACAGAAACTTCCTACATAAAAATTCACGTACAACTTTCTCATAAACACTCACAGTAAAACTTTCTAATAAAGAAGGACATAAACTTCTCTTTTAAAAAAGAATTCACAGTTCAACTTCTCTACATAAAGACCCTCCACGGTACAACTTCTCTACATAAAGAATTCACCGTACAAACCCTTCCACTACATTTAAAATATTAAATGTACAGTCAATTCTCTAAAATAAAGACTCTGACGACAACTTCTCCTACTAAAAATTTGCACAGTACAATTTCTCTAATTTAAAGACTTCAGTACAACGTCTCTACATAAAGATTCTGCACAGTACAATTCTCTGCATAAACACTCTGCACAGTAAAACTTCTCTAGATAAAGACACTGCACAGTTCAACTTCTATACATAAAGACCATCCACAGTACAACTTCTCTAAATAAAGAATGTGGACAGTACAACTTCTCTACAGAAATACACTGCACAGTAGAACTTCTCTACATAAGGAATCTGCACATTACAACTTCTCACATTAAAATTCTGACGCTACTTTTCTACATAAGACCTCACATACACATTTACCTACATAAAGATACTGCACTGTACAACTTTTCTACATAAGTACACTTCACAGTAAAACTTTTCTCCATAAAGACACTGCACAGTAAAACTTCTCTACATAACGACACTTCACAGTACAACTTCTATACATAAAGAATCTGCACAGTACAACTTCTCTACATAAAGAATGTGCACAGTACAACTTCTCTACATAAAGAATGTGCACAGTACAACTTCTTGACATAAAAACTGCACAGGACAAGTTCTCTACATAAAGACATTGCACAGTACAACTTTTCTACATAAAGACATTGCACAGTATAACGTTTCTACATAAGGAATATGCACAGTACAGCTCTTTTAAAAATTTAAAATTCTGTAAAAGTAACAATTTATCTACTAAAATTTGAACAGTAAAAACTTGCTCTAACCATAAAGACAGCACAGTGCAACTTCTCTACATAAGGAATCTGTACAGTACAACTTCTCTACATAAAGACACTGCACAGTACAAATTCTCTGCATAACGAATCTGCACAGTACAACTTCTCTATATAAAGATTATGTACAGTACAACTTCTCTACATAAAGACACTGCACAGTACAACTTCTCCACATAAGGAATAAGCACAGTACAACTTCTCTAGACAAAACACTGCACAGGACAACTTCTCTACATAAGGAATATGCACAGTACAACTTCTCTACATAAGATACTGACAGTACAACTTTTTCTAATAAGACACAGTACAACTTCTACATAAATAATCTGCACAGTATAACTTCTCTACATAAAGACACAGCACAACTTCTCTACATAAGGAATCTGCACAGTACAACTTCTCTACATAAAGACACTGCACAGTAAAACTTGTCTACATAAGGACAATTCACAATACAACTTCTCTACATAAAGATTCTGAACAGTACAACTTCTCTACACAAAGAATATGCACAGTACAACTTCTCTATATAATGATTTGCACAAGTCAACTTCTCTACATAAAGACAGCGCAGTTCAACTTCTCTACATAAGGAATCTGGACAGTACAACTTCTCTACATAAAAAATCTGCACAGTACAACTTCTCTACATAAAGATTCTGTACAGTACAAATTATCTACATAAATACAATGCACAGTGCAATTTCTCTACAACAAAAAATCTGCACAGTACAACTTCTCACCATAAAGATTCTGCACATGACAACTTCTCTAGATAAAGACACTGCAGAATATAATTTCTTTACATAAAGATTCTGCACAGAACAACTTCTGTACATAAAGATTCTGCACAGTACAGCTTCTCTGCATAAAGATTCTGCACAGTATAACATCTACATAACGACACTGCACAGTCCAGCTTCTCTACATAAAGAACCTTCACAGAACAACTTGTTAAACATAAAAACCCAAGCACAGTACAAAATTTTTTTAAAGAAAGATTCTGCACATACAAAATTTTTCTACAAATTTTTCGCACAGTTTCAACTCAAAAATAAAGACACTGCACAGTAAAAAAAACTTCCCCCCTAAAAACAAAGAATCTGTACTGTACAAACCCCTTTTTACACAAGAAAGTGCACATAAAAACTTCTCCCCACAAAAAATAATCGGGACAGTAAAAAATTCTAAAAAAAAAAAGACTTTTGCACAGATATCCTTTTTAAATAACCCCAAACTTTCCAGGGACAACTTCTCTACATAAAAAATTTGTACGGGGACAACTTTTCTGTACAAAATTTTCTTTCACGTATAAATTTTTCTACATAAAAAAATCGCCAAATACAACTTCTCAAATTTAAAGGGAAATTTTTACGGGAAAAAATTTGGGACAAAAGTTTCTACACAGTACAATTTTTCTACATAAGGAAACTTCACAGTACAACCTCTCTACATGAAGAGTCTGCACAGTACAACTTCTCTACATAAAGATTCTGCACAGTACAACTTTTTCTACATAAAGAAAACGGGACAAAATACAATTCTCTCCTAAAGACTCTGCAAAAGACAACCTTTTTTCATTAAGACTGCACAGAAAAAATTCTTACATAACTATTTTTGCACATTTTCAATTCTCTACATAAAAAAATTTTGCACAGTAAAACTTTTTCTAAATAAAGATTTGCACGGTACAAACCTCTCCACATAAAGTTTCTGGGACAGTAGAAAATTCCTAGATAAAAACTTTGCACAGTACAAAATTCTCTACAAAATTTAAAAATTTACAGTAAACTTCTCTTAAAATAAAGACACTGCATAGTAAAAATTTCCCCTTTTTTAAAACTTCTCTACAAAAAGAACTGCCAAAATAAAACTTTTTACAAAATAATCTGCACGTATAAAAATTTCTCCCACATAAATAATTTCACAGTATAACCCTTTTCCCAAATTTTAAACATCTGCACAGTACAACTTCTCTAAATAAATACACTGCAAAAGTACAAAATTTTTCTGCATAAAGATTTTTGAAAATTTCAAATTATTGTACAGGAAATTTTCTTGACATATTGGCCTAATTTTAGTGGGTTTTAAATTTTTTACAAAGGGGGGGTATTATAGTATTTATTTTGTACATAGGGGGCAGTATTTTTAGTTTTTTATTCTTGTAAAAATAGGAGCAGTATTTTTAGTTGTTATTTTTCTTGTACATAGGGAGGGATATTATATAGTTTTATTTTTTGGGCTTTGGGGGCCCGTTTTTATAGTTGTTAAAATTCTTGTACATAAAGGCAGTATTTTAAATAGTTAAAATTTTTTGTACCAAAAGGGGGGAAATATTTAGTTGTTTTATTCTTGAAAAATTGGGGCAAATTTTTAGTTTGTTTTATTTTTGTACAAAGGGAGCTTTTTATAGTTTTATATTCTTTACAAAGGGGGTTATTATAGAGTTATATTTTTGTAATAGGGCCTTTTATATAGTTATAATTCTTTTTACATTTGGGGCATATTAAGTATTTATTTCTGTACTTAAGCTTTTTAAAAGTAGTTATATTTTTCTTTTAAATTTTGGGGGGATAAATTTTAAATAGTTATTTCTTGTTTCATAAAGGGGGAGTTTTATTGTAATTTTTATTCTTGTACATAGGGGGCAGTATTTAGTAGTTATATTCTTGTAATAGGGCCCGTAAATTTTAGTAGGTTTTAAATTTTTTACATGGGGACCGTTTATAGGAGTTATATTCTTTTTTACATAGGGGCAGTTTTTTATATAGTTATTATTCTTGTACAAAAGGGGGTTTTTAAGTAGTTTTAAAACCTTTTTAAAAGGGGGATTTTTTGAAAATTTAAAATTTTTGTACTTTGGAGCAGTATTTATTTATGAAATTCTTGTACATAAAGGGGCCCTTAAATTTTAGTATTATATTCTTGTACATAGGGGGGGTATTATAGTAGTTATATTTTTTGTACATAGGGGGGAGTATTAAAAAGTAGTTAAAATTCTTGTTAAAAGGGGGATTTTATAAAATAGTTTATTCTTTTTTACATTGGGGGGGTTTTATAGTAGTTATATTCCTTTTTCATGGGGGCATTTTTATATTGTTTTTTTTCTTGTTTCATAGAGGGGGTTTTTAAGTAAATTAATTCTTTACATAGGGGGGAGTAATTTTATTTTATTCTTGGGACATTTGGGGGGGTAAAAAAAAGGTTTTTAAATTCCTTTTACATTGGGCAGTATTTTTTTAGTTATATTCTTGTTTCATTAGGAAGATTTTAAAATTTATTTTGGTTTTAAAATTTTTTTTTGTTTTACATTAGGGGCATATTTTTGGGGTTTTTTTCCCTTTTTAATTTGGGGGAGGGGGTTTTTTGGTTTATTCCTGTACATAGGGGAGGGGGGGGTTTTAAAAGGGGGGGGGGATTTTTAAATTCTTTTCCCCCCCCCTTTCGGGGGGGGGGTTTTGGGGGTTGTTAAAAATTTTTTTTCTTGTTTTTTGGGTCGGGGCTTTTTGGGGGGATTTTATTTATTTTTTTTCCCTTTTGTTTTTTTAAAAGGGGGCCCAAATTTTAGTAGTTTTTAAATTTTGTACATAAGGGGGGAGTAAATTTTAGGTAGTTTTTTATTTTTTGTAATAGGGGGCGAATTTTGTAGTTTAAAAATTCTTGTAAAAATTTGGGGGGTATTTTAGGAAATTATAATTTTTGTACATAGGGCGATTTTTATAGTATTATAATTTTTTTTTACATAGGGGCAGTATTAATATTTTTTCTTTACTTTGGGGGCGTAAAATTTTAGTAGTTATATTCTTGTACATGGGGGCAGGGATTTTTAGTTTTATTTCCCGTACAAAGGGGGGCCCAAATATTTTAGTAGTTTATTTTTTTTGTACATAGGGGGAGTATTAAAATAATTATTTTCTTGTCAAAAAGGGGGGGGTGGGGGGGCATTTTATAGTAGTTATATTCTTTTTACAAAATTCCCCCATTTAAAATAGTTTATATTCTTTTACATAGGACAGTATTTTAGAAAAAATTTTTTTTTGTTCATAGGGGGCAGTTTTATTTAATAGTTTTATTTTGTACATTTGGGGCTTATTATATTAGGGGTTTTATTCTTGGGACATAGGGACAAATATTATAGGTTTTAAAAATTCTTGAAAAGGCAGTATTTGTATTATATTTTTGTACAAAGGGGGCCCCCATTATAGTAGTTTTATTCTTGTACAAAAGGGGGGATAATTTTAGTAGTTTTATTTCCCTTTTACATTTGGGGGGTATTAAAAGTATTTTTTATTCTTGTACAAAGGGGGCTTTTTATAGTGTTATATTCTTTTACTTGGGGGCGTATTTTAGTAGTATATTCTTGACATAAGGGGGGAGTAAATTTTAATTTTGTTTAAATTCCTTTTACATAGGGGCAGTATTAAAAGTAGTTATTTTTCTTGAACAAAAAGGGGGGAGTATTTAAAAGTAGTTATATTATTGTACTAGGGAGCTGTATTATAGTAGTTTTAAATTTTTGTTAAAAGGGGAATATTAATTTGTAATTATATTCTTATACATAGGGGCGTATTATAGTATTAAAAATTTTGTACCCTAAAGGGGGGGGTTTTTAGTGAGTTATAATTTTTTTGACATAGGGGGGATTTTTAAAGTAGTTTATTTTTGTACATAGGGGGCGGTATTATAGTAGTTAAATTTTTTTGTACATAGGGGGCGGTATTTTAGTAAAATTATATTCTTGTACATAGGGGGCCCTTTTATAGTTAGATACTTTCTACATTTGGGGGCAGTATTATGTAGTTTTTAATTTCCGGGACAAAAGGGGGGAGTATTTTTATTGTTTTTTTCTTGTTTAAAAGGGGGGTAAAATTTATATTTTATATTTTCCCGGGACATTTGGGGGCAGTTTATTTGTAGTTATATTCTTTTACAAAAGGGGCAGTATTATTGTAGTTATTTTCTTTTTACATAGGGGGGGGATATTTATTGTTATAAATTTCCCGTAAAATAAGGGGGGAGTATTATAGTAGGTTTTTTATTTTACATAGGGGGATATTATAAAAAGTTATATTCTTGTACATAGGGGGCATAATAGTAGTTAGAATTTTTGTACATAGGGGGGAGTATTTTAGTATTATTTTTTTTTTTACATTTGGGGGGGAAATATTACGTAGTTAAAATTTTCCCGTACATTTTGGGGGGAGTACTATAGTAGTTATTTTCTTTTTACATAGAGGGGAGTATTTTAGTTTTTATATTCCCCGTACATAGGGGGGAGTATATTTTTAGTTATATTCTTGTACAAAGAGGGGGGGTATTATATAGTTATATTTTGTACAAAGGACAATTTTTATAGTAAATTTTAAATTTTTGTTTCTTTGGGGGGGTAATTTTAAAAAAATAGTTATATCTTGTACAAAGGGGGGGAGCATTTTAGTGTTTTTTTTCTTGTACATAGGGGGCGATTATAGTAGTTAAAATTTTTTGTAAAATAGGAAACAAATTTAGTAAAATTATAATTTTTTAAAACATAGGGGGGAAAAAAATTTTAGTAGTTTTAAAAATTGTACATAAAGGGAAACATAAATTTTAGTAGTTTTTATTTTGTACATAGGAGCGTAAATTAAAATAGTTTTAAATTTTTGGTACATTGGAGGCAGTAATTTTAATTAAATTTTTTATTCTTGTTTCATGGACAGTATTATAGTATTATATTTTGTCCCTAGGGGGGAGTTTTTTAAGTTGTTTTTATTCTTATACATAGGGGGCATATTTATAGTAGTTTTATTTCTTGTACATAGGGGGCATATTATAAGTTATATTCCTTTTTTACATAGGGGGCCTATTTTAGTAGTTTTATTCTTGTACATTTTGGGGAAAAGTATTAAAAGTAGTTATTTTTCTTGTAATAGAGGGGGGTTTTATGGTACTTTATATCTTGTTACATAGGGGCCCGTATTATTGTAGTTATATTTTTGTACAAAAGGGGCAGTTTTTATTGTAGTTATATTCTTGTCATAGGGGGAACCCTTAAAATATTATATTCTTGTACTTTGGGGAGCAATTTTAGTAGTTAATTCTTGTACATAGGGGGCAAATATTATGTTGTTATATTCTTTTACATAGGGGGCAAATATTTTAGTAGTTTAAAATTTTTTTGTATATCGAAGGGGAGTAATTTTTAGGGAGTTATCATTCCCTTTTAAAATTTAGGAGCAGTATTATAAATTTGTTATTTCTTGGGACATAGGGGGAGTTTTATAGTTGTTATATTTTTTATAGTTTTGGGAGGCATATTATAGTAGGGTTTTATTCTTGTTAAAATAGGGGGCCCTATTATAGAAATTATAATTTTTATAAATAAGGGGGAGAAATTAAAAGTATTTAAAATTTTGTACATAGGGGGCATTTTTAAAGTGGTTTTATTTCCCTTTTAATAGGGGGATAAATTTTAGTAGTTATATTCTTATTTTTTAAGGGGGGGGAAATATTATAGAAATTATATTACTTATTTTCATGGGGGCAGTATTTTAGTTGTTATTTTTTTCCTGTTTGCATTGAGCGGGTGCAGTTCACCGGGGGGCAGACTTGGGGGCAAATTTTTGGGGAAAAGTTTTTAAATTTTGAAATATGGGTTTTAACATGCAGCTTTTTCTGATGCAGAAAAGGCAAACAAACCTTTCCCAAAGAACCAATTTTTTGTCCCGGGGTCCCCCCCCCACCCCCCAACCCTGGCAGAGGAAGCCTCCCCAACCCCTGCTGGCCCCACTCATACTTGCTCCATCACTCCATTCAAATCCTGCCCTCACCACCCCCCCCCCCCCCCCCTCCCTGGGCGGGGACAAAACCCTTTTAGATATACACAATAGGGGGGGGGAAAATTTTTTTAGACCCACACCCGGACCCCAACCCCAAATTTTATTTTCTCATTCTTTTTGACATTGAAAAGTTTTTTTTAGAATTTCGGATTGCTGCTCAGGATTCGGCGCCGCCCTCTTGGCGAAACTTCCCCATCGGGGTTACTTTGGGCGCAGGATAAAAGTTTTATTTGGGGAGAAATTTTCCCCCCTTCATGTGACAGCGCTTCTTGCTGCTTTTTCCCCCTGAAAACAGATCCTTTTGCTTTCCCTTTTATTGGGGGGGCAGCGTCACTCCAAAAATCGCCTCCCCCGATTTTTTTAACCCCGGTGAATGGGAATAGCCCCTTTTTTTAAAAAGGGGGCCCCCCAATTTAACCCCTTTTTCTGCCCTTTGGGCCACCAGGGAGGCTAGCATAAACTCTTTCTATGCCCTTTAAAACCCCCTAGGGCCCGCCCCTAAACCCCTTGCCTTTTTGGACCCCCAGGGGTGGTACATAAGCCCTGGCCCCAAGTGATGCCCGGGTGGTTAATTACATAGCGGGGTTGGGGCATTTTACAAATTTAACGGGCCCTTACTGCGCACCATGAC
Organism: Phyllomedusa bahiana; assembly: GCA_025379985.1. Classification (NCBI taxonomy): domain Eukaryota; kingdom Metazoa; phylum Chordata; class Amphibia; order Anura; family Hylidae; genus Phyllomedusa; species Phyllomedusa bahiana. Next base: position 25,114 of record JAODAL010052552.1, read on the forward strand.
CCCCCGATGGTTTTCGCACCTGAAATGGGGGTTTTTTAAAATTGACAGTTTTTTTTCCCCACTGACACAATGCGTCGGGGTGACATTGTACATTGTAACGACCCTTCAGCTGTGCGCTCACGTGATGCCCGGGTTGTTAAAATTTCAAAGCGGTTTTGAAAATTGTACATTTTAAAAGGAAACCCCTTTAGGGGGTGGCCTCAGTGATGCCCGATTGGGCCCCATTAAAATAGCGGGGGGACATTGTACATTGGGAAAAGACCCTTCTGGGGGGTTTCGCTCACGTGATGCCGGATTGTTACATTACATAGCGGGGTTTAAAAATTTTTTACTTTTTAAAAGACCCTTCGCTGCCTCCCCGTGATTTCCAGAAAATTTTCACATTCAAGCGGGGTGACATTTTTAAAATTTAAGAAACCCCTTTAGCGGTTTGGGGCCCCCACCCTGAAAGCCAGGGTTTTTTTTCAATTACATAAACGGGGGTGACATTGTACATTGTAACGACCCTTCAGCGGTGCGCTCACGTGACGCCGGAGGGTTACGTGGCGGTTTATTACCCGCACTGACACAATGCGTCGGGGTGACATTGTACATTGTAACGACCCTTCAGCGGTGCGCTCACCCGGGGGGGCGGAAGGTTTTCATAACAAAGCGGGGGTGGGCATTGTACCCCTTGTAAACCCACCCCAAAAATTCACATCGCCTCCCCGGGGGACCCGGGTTTGTTAAAAATTACATTCGGGGGGGAAAATTGTAATTGTAACAACCCTTTAGCAAA